>PVIR01035257.1:0-16595 GCA_004026965.1 Petromus typicus | reverse complement strand
AGGGTCTCGCTTTTTGTGGTTCAGGCTGGCCCCGAGCTCAGCCTCAAACTCACATCACAATCCTCCTGCCTCTGCCTCCCGAGTGCTGGGATTACAGGCGTGAGCCACCACGCCCGGCACTATGGTATGTGGTACTGGTTGCCGCTGGGTGTGGGTCTCCACACCCAGTATTGTTATGTGGTTACCGGGGAATCGAACCTGGGCCCTTGCGCTTGCAAGACAGGCACCGGAACCACTGAGCTAACTCCCCGGCCCCCATAGTCTGTGCTCTTAAACTGTACATCATACTCCTTTTCTTGATTAGAGAACAAAGACAGAAGTAAAAACCTGGAAGTCTGGAGTACGCTGTCTCCGTGGTGGCCCCAAAGGTACAACTCCCCATCCCAAGGTCAAACGAGTTAGCTAGTCAGCTCAGGTCCATGGTCCGTGAGACCTGGCCTCCGGTTCTGTGTGTCCTTAGTGTGTGGGGAAAGAACCCCTTTAAACATGCTGTTTAGCTTTTGCAATTTCTGTGGCCAGAAATATGAATAGTACAAGGAAGCTTAGTGTCCTTCGTGTCCACCTCTGCTGCAGGGGGAAGCCCTGAGCCTGCATCTGCAGGAGTCTCCATAGATAGCTGTTCCAGATGGGAGCACCACCTCCGTCTACCCGCCTGGGTGGCTCCTGGACTCACGATCCCAGTGGGCAAATGTGGTAAGGAAGCTTCAGCCAAGAAGGGAGGGCCTGGGGAAGGAGTCAGCTGGGTCTGGGAGGGAGGGAGACGGCTTTGGGGGACCGGACAATCCACAGCTCAGCCTCTGAGAACGCAGGCGGGGGTAGGGCTGGGGGTGCACCTCAGGTGCTCGTGGCCAGCACGGAGTGAGCTGCAGCCTCCAAGTGGTCAGTTTCATACCTCCAGAGCCCACAGATGAGACAGTTCGTTAGGAGACACCTCTCTCTGCCAGCTGGACCCCTCTGGGTGACCTTTTCTTCTTCACTGTGTTTTTCTCTGCTTTCTGTTGTTTCTGTGATAAACACACACTGCTTATGGAATAAAAACTACTAAAAACTGGCATGGTCTCATAGGATTCATTTAATGGCCCAATATTGTATTTTGCGGACAGACATAGGCCTCTCTACATAGGTCTGTCTGGGAGGGTGCGGCTCCAACAACACTGTAATGGGCTGGCTGTACTCTGGTGGCCTTGTGACAAGTCACCGCTTTCTTAAAAGGTGCAGGTGCTGAAAGGACCCTTGAGCTCTCAAGAGATGATCTGAAGTGTGGTTGCTTTTTCCCAGGCAGCGTGTACTGCTTCCTCAGGGCTGAGGGGGAGATGTCGTGCAGAATCGCTACCATGGGCTCAGCAAAGGTGCGTGAGAACCAGGAACTCCAGGTGTAGGAGGCTGGGTTCTCTGTTAACTGAAATTTTTCTGCCAAGAGATACAACGGATCCTAAGTTCATCCCAAATCATTGGGGCATTCAAGAAATGGGGTGTTCTCCAGAGGGTCCAAGTTCCCAGAGAGCAGATGCTTATTTAAAAAACTGCTTTCATTAAACCAATAGTGAAGTTCCTCAAAAAACTAAAAATAGAGTTACCGTATCGCCTGTCTTATACCACTCCTCAGCATATGCCCGGAAGAATTCAATTCAGCATGCTGTGAGGTTAATTCCACACCCGTGCTTACAGTGACACAATTCATAAGAGATATGGAGCCAGGCTGGGTGTCCAATGACAGATGAATGGATAAAGAAAATATGGTATACATACATAGTGGTGTGTTATTTGGCAAAAATAAATAAATAAAAATAAAAATAAAAATAAAAATAAAAACAAAATCATTTATTTGCAGGAGAATGAATTGAACTGGAGACCATCATGTTAAACAAAATAAGCCAAGACCGGGAATTTAGCTCAAGTGGTACTGTGCCTACGTTGGAAGCACAAGGGCAGTTTGATCCCTGATGCTAAAAAAAAAATTTTTTTTTAATAAATTTGCAATAGTAGTGTTAAAACAAAAACCAAAACAAAACAACAAAATAAGCCAGACTCAGGAAGACAAGCAATGTTTTTCTTTTAATTTTATTTTTTATTTTTTTGAGAACAAGTCTCACTTTGTAGTTCATACCAGTTCTGAACTCAGCCTTGAACCCAGCAGTCCTCCTGTCTCTGTCTCCTGAGTACTAGGATTATAGGCAGAGGCTACCACCTCCGCCATTGTGGTATACGGTTACTGAGGATCAAATCCAAACCCAGGACTTTGCACTCGCAGGGGAGGCACTGGAACCACGGAGCTAAATCCCTGGCCCAAACATTGTTCTTAATATAAAGATTTTTTTTTTAATGTCAGAAAAGCAGAAGGGAGAATATTATTAGAAAAGTGGAAAAAAAGTAAAAGGAGAAGGTGATAAGGGAGGGTAAGAAAAAACAGATATGGTTAAAATATGTTATATACATGTATGAAAATACCACATTGAAACCTCAATAATTTGTAAATTTAATAAGCACCAATAAAATATATTTAAAATGATCTGAACTCACATTTAAGAAAATCAGTCTAGAACTCAGTCTGCTTTTCACTTTTACTTTATTTTTAGTTTTTTGAGACAAGGTCTTGCCTTTTAACTCAGGCTGGCCTCGAACTCACAGGAATCCTCCTGCTTCTGCCTCCTGAGTACTGGGATTACAGGTGTGAGCCACCATGCCTGACATTGTGATATATGGTATTGGGGATCAAACTTGGGACCTGGCATTTTCCAGGCAGATGTCAGAGTCACTGAGCTAAATCCTTGGCCCTGCTTTTCACTTTTATTAAGTCCTAAATAATGACCTTATGCCCCATGTGGTGACACATGCCTATATACCCAGTACTCTGGGAGGCCAAGGCGAGAGGACTGCCAAGTTTGAGCCCAGCCTGGGCAATTTCACAACCTGTCTAGAACCTGTTTCAAAATAAAAAAAAGCTGGAGATATAGCTCAGTGCAAAGGCTCTGGGTTCAATATCTCACAAAGAAGAAGAAGAAGAAGAAGGAGAAGGAGGAGGAGGAGGAGGAGGAGAATTCACTTGACTACTGCTTCCATGTGGTCTCCTGGGAGCTACGAAACCGTCTAGTACAGGTCTCTTTCCTTTTACAGTGAGAATCTGATGGGAAGGTAGTGATGGAGTAGAAACTAAAGATGTCCCTGGAAAAACAGCCAATGGTCATTTTTACAGTGAATTTGACAGTTTACTTTGTCCTCCCCAGTGTCTTGGCCTCAAATGGGAAAATGCCCCTCAAAAAAATCATTGGTTTAATTTGATTGATGTTAACATTCAGAGATGACAGGAGCCAGAGACGTAGTTTAGTGGCACTGTGCCTGGCTCATAAGCGTAAGGTCCTGAGTTCAATCCCTAGTAGAGAGAGAGAGAGAGAGAGAGAGAGAGAAAAATAGCATCATCCTTCACCACTGTTAAAAAGAAAAAAACTGAAAGAATGCTCAACATCACCAATTATTTGAGAAATGCAAATTAAAACAACACTGAGATTCATCTCACTCCACAAAGAGTGGTTATTATCAAGAAATTAAGTGACAACCGTGCTGGTGAGGCTTTAGGAAAAGAGAAGCCCTTTTCCACTGTAGGTGGAAGTGTAAATTAGTGCGAGCAATATGCAAATAAGTATGGGGATTCCTCAAAAAACTGAAACTAGACGTTCCGTTTGACCCTGCTGTTTCCCTTTTCTGGTATTTTCCTGAAAGAGTTAAAAGCATCATGTCATGGTGATACGTGCACGCCCATGTTCACAGAAGCACAATCTGTAATAGCTAAACCCTGGAAACAGCCCAGATGCCCATCACCGGATGAATAGATAAAGAAAATGTGGTTTTTACATACAATGGAGTACTACTCTGCCATAAAGAAGGATAAACTCGGGACATTTTTAATTAAATGGATGCACCTTAAGACCATGCTTTTAAATGACATAAATCAGTCACGTTTAAATACATTATTGCTTTTGGATGACAATTGTGTGAAAGCACAAATAAGGACCAAAATAGATGAGAGATAGAGAGAAGTGGAAAGAAAATGGTCACATGCGGAGGGGAACAAGGAGAGGGGGAAGGAAGGGAAAAGGAAAAACAAGAATAGAAGACAAAAACAGAATCAAAGTTTTTAGAAAGAAGGGTTGAAAGGGGAGGAAGGGATGGGGAAAAATAAGAATTCATCGTATGTACCGGTACTAATTCCCCATGATGAATGTATATCAATAAAATTAATGAAATGTGTACAATAAAATTAATTTTAAAAATGAAATTTACATGGAAAAAATAAAAACATATTCGACTTCTTTCTTTTTAAAAGGAAAAGAAAAGCAGTGCAAGTGGCGAAGTGAATGAACTGAGTTAACTGGGATAATGAAACTGTCAGGGCACCAACCTCGGGGGCAGTGGGCACAGCAGGCAACAGCGCATGCTTCCCCGCCACCGATGCCAGGACCGCTCTGCGTGCGATGGGGAATAAAGGGCAAGGCAGAGTCCCAGCCTGAAAGGAAGTCCCGCCCCCACCGGCACCCAGTGCCATGTGACCGAAGACGAGCAGGAGGAGGACCGTCCTGCTAGTGTGGGGAGCACAGCTGGTCAGGGCAGGCGGCCCGGACCCTGTCACTGGCCACCCAGTGCTGGGCCTCAGTTTCCTCACGAGAGAGCGAGGAGTTAACTCAGTCCCCAAGGTACTTCCAGCCCCACAGACTGCACAGCAGGGGCTGCATCGAAGGGAGTCTGAGCCTGGCTGGGCCCTTGGGTCACTGTGTCAGCCCAGGTTGGGAGGAAAATAACGTCTGCACATTGAGCACGAGGGAAAGGCAGTTAAGAAAGCCACTGAGGGGACGGCTCGAGTGTCAGCTCCACCCGGAGGACGCGCCCCTGAAGAGGGCGGGGTGACTCACCAGCGGGCTGGAACCCGGTGAGACAGCTCTCCAATTTCTCCACTCCGATTCTAGGTGATCGCGTTATGTTCCTTTGGTATCCACGGCGGCTTCCCCAGGCGAGAGGAGGGACAGGCTGCCTCAGTAATTGGACGTTCTCGTTAGGACACAGAGAAACGTGACTTATGTAGCTCTCCATCAGTCTTCAGATGCCAAGGGACAGCGCTTTTAGTGGTACCACCGGTTAGCTCATTCTCCTGATGATTCTGTTGGCCTTGGGACTATTTGTAAACAGCTAGTGAGCTCTAATTAGCTTGGTGAACGTAGACATTCTGGACCTGCAAAGACAACCAGCGAAGTCACTGGCATATGCACAATGCTGGCCAGTGTACAGTGTGCTTCCACCTACAGAGCACCGTTGCTCCGGGCCGAGGAGTATTGTACTGAAGGCAGCTTACCCAAGTGAGGGCGCTCGGAAGGGGCTGGCGGTCAAAGCCAGCTGGTGGATCCCAAACGCACTCACAGTGTTTCTGCCTGTCCAGGGAGCTGCAGCGCTGAGAATGGATTTGGAATCCCTCCAGCACAACCCCTCACACACATACCCACTCACATTGCTGTGCAATAATGCTGCCCAGTGGTACAATCCAAGTGATCAGAAGCAGAGGCAGCGAAGAAAGCCCCGTGCCACTCTGTTGTGCAGACTACAGAGCGGCCCATCCCCCTCCCCACCCAGCGGAAGCTGGCCAGCCCCTCTCCTCCCCTTGACGCCCACTCCTCCCTTTTTGCACTGGTCTGGGAGGATGCTCCTGGGGAGAGTGGCGAAGGAGCCCAGAGCAGCAGTGCCGAGCACACCCTGGGCTCTGGGCACCTTGGCTACTGGAGCTGCTGGTCTCACATTACAGGTGGGGGGGTCTGGATGTCAGGCTACGAGTCCTGGGTACAATACGAGCCTGTTTCCTGCGTCTCCCTGGGGAAGACCACAGAGTGTAGGCAGCCCTGCAGGGACCTGCCCACTCACGGGAAGACCACGCTGCCTGGCAGCAACAGCCGGGAGAGTCAGGAGAAAGATGATTTTGCCCCGTGCCTGCCTCTCTTTTTGGCAGATTTATTTTGCTGTTTCCACACTGAGAGGTGAGAAGTTGGTGGTGAGTGGACCATTTCTTTGGTGGGAAGACAGGTGGGCCAGACGACCTGAGGTAAGTTCAGGGAAGCGTTTGGGCATCTGCCTGATTCTTGGCCACCTGCATAGCATATGCCAAGAAAAGGACTCATCCAACCCATCCAAAATGTCCCTGGTCCACAGCCATCCGTTATCCTAGACCTCACGCTGATGTTCGTTGCCTGAAATACACACAACATGCTGAATATTGATCTGAGCCTCTCCTTTTGAAAAGTGGTAGAAACGGCAAATGGAAAATACGCTCAGAAGCTGTTTAATGACCTTTTTGAAGATTATTCCAATGCTCTTCGTCCAGTCGAAGATACAGATAAAGTTCTAAATGTCACACTGCAGATCACGCTGTCTCAGATTAAGGACATGGTGAGTAGCATAAAGGGGGGAGACCCTGGGAGGGCTCTAAGAGTGACACGAGCATGCTTCCTGGAGGGGGTGACTGGGGGGACTTAAGGAGGACAAGCAGACAGCCTGTGTACAAGTTGCTGGGCAAAAAGAATCCAGGGGAAAGATGCTTTCTACAAAACCACTTGCACTGGGTGTGAGGTACTATTCACTCATGTTACTGTGACCTGCAACTCTGGCCATGAGCTATGATAGTGTTAGGTAAGCTAAAGAAAGGTGGTATTACATATTGTATGGTTCCATATATATGAAATGTCCAAAATAGGCAAATCCATTGAGACATAATGCAGGGCAGTGGTTGCCAAGGGAGGAAGAAGGAAGAGGGTTAGGGGCTGCCTTAGTCACTCTCCTGAGAAGCAATACCCACAACTAGAGGAGATGAGGCTTGTTATCAGCTAGTGGAGACAGTCCACGGTCGGCTGGCTCTGGGGCAGAAGTGCAGGGCAGGGGGCATAGCAGAGGAAGAGCTGCTCTCCTCATGGCAGCCAGGAAACAGAGAGTCGAAGGAGGAGCTGAAAAGGGCATTGTAACCCTACAGCACCCACTAAGGTGACCCCTTCTTCCACCCAGGCCCATCTCCTCAGCTACAAGCCCCCAAAATCCAATCCTTTTCTGAAGGTCCCACGTAGAATCCCATGAGACTTTGAAAAGGGAACATCTAATAGAAAAGCTAACAAGGCAACGAAAAGGTTCTTGAATTTGGTGATGGGTACACAATGTTCTGCATGTCCCGGAACTTACTGAAATGGTTAAAATGGTAACATTTATGTCTTGTAAATTTAAACTCAATTTAAGAGAGCACACTGATATTTTCAGTTGGTATAGCTGATTTCGTGTATGCAAGTTTGATTATGCAAAGTTATGAGAGTTGGGGACTTCTCATCAGTACACGGAGGCTATTTCCTGACTTTGTTATGTCCTAAGTATGTCCTGAGTTGATCTATTTTCAGAGAATATTGATAGTGGAGGTAGGCAAAGACCTGACTTTAGTATTTGTTCACATTATGTTCTAAACTCTAAGGAAGGAAAACAAAATGTGGCTTTAGTAGTTCATGTGAGGTCTGTGAGGGGACGAAGTAAAAAAGCTCTTCCTCCTGAATGGAAAATAGATGAGAGTTCTTGCAATGCCGGTCGTAAAGACAGAAGGCAACTGGCCCGAGTGTCTACCGGATGGGGTAACATGTGATTCATTATACAGGATGAAAGAAACCAGATCCTGACCGCCTACCTGTGGATCCGCCAGATCTGGCACGATGCCTATCTCACGTGGGACCGAGACTGGTACGACGGGCTGGACTCCATTAGGATTCCGAGCGACTTGGTGTGGAGGCCGGACATCGTCCTGTACAACAAGTAAGCGCAGCTCCAGGCTGAGACTTCCTGGAAGGAGCATGCTGATTTAACAGAATTTAAACATAAGGAAAAAATGTGTCAAAAACACAGCAAGTTAAATATTAACACATGTTCCTAAGCCCTGAAATAATGGTCATGAAATCTCAGGTAATAAAATAATAGGTCATAAAAGCTTAGTGCTCCACTGAGGCTGTGAGAGTCGATCTTTCTTGTTCTTTTCCAAGTGGGAGACCGGAAGCTGCATTAGTTAGCGCTGCCAAAACAGAGTAGCACAAACAAGGCGACTAAACGAACAGAAGTCTGTCACCTCACAGTTTTGAAGGGTTGGCAGAGAGCCTGGTGTGTGGCCCTCACCTGCATCCCAGCACTCTGGAGGCTGAGGCAGGAAGATTACAAGTTTGAGCCCAGTGTAGGCAGATTAGCAAGTTAGTGAGATCTTGCCTCAGAATAAAAAATAAAAACAGGACTAGAGATGTGCAAAGGAGCTGAGTCCAGTCCCTAGTCCTGAAAAAAAGAAAAGGGTTGGCAGAGTCCGTTCCTTCTGAGGATGGGGAGGAGGTGGAGGCTGTTTCCTGCCTTTCATTCTTAGCTGCCGGAACTTTCCTTGAATGGTCTGAAGGGTCACGCGGATCGATGTCTGTATCTTCACACAGTATCCCCTCTCTGGGCTTCCTGCATCCAACCTCCCTGTTGTACAGGGAGAACATCAGTACTAGCATAAGTACAGGGCTTTGCTTAACTAATTATGTATACAGTGACCCTAATCGTAAGGAAGGTTATAATCCGAGTTCTAGTGGACAAGCACGCCAGAATGCGAGTTTTCTGGGGGACGATTCAGCCCATAAAAGTGGTGCTCACTCCCAAGGTCACGTAGCAGTCACAATGGTGCTACAAGATTAAATGAGAAGGTCCATCCAGAGCTGGCCTCTGGGCTCTGGCCCCTGGGGTGGTGGAGGCAGAACTGGGCACAGGACACCAGCTGGTTCTTTGTTACTCGTGGACCAAGAGCCTTTGTGTCAACGAGTGGGTTAAAGTGTATGCTTCCCCAACTGTGAAGTGCACACGAATCGGTTATGAATCTTATTCAAGACACATTTACATCCGGTCGGTCTGAGGAGGGCCTGTGGTCCTGCATTTCTATAAGCTCCAGATGGGCACTGTGGACCCCGGGCTGTACTTGGAGAAGGAACCAGCTGCCTCTGTCACAGCTCGAGCTCCGCTCTCCTGTTGCTGAGGAAGATTCTCTGTCTCCCTTTTTCATTCTAAAACCAGTTTCTGTGGGCTGGGACAGATTCCTCTGAGGTTCAGGACAATGTAGATGAGGGTACTGAGGGGCTCCCCTGGGTGGAGCCTGCTAGCAGGCATGGATCTCCCTTAAGGGAGCGGCACTGGAGGGTTGGGGAGAAGCCTGGACTTCAGCCTCACTCCGTACTCAGGAGTGGACCCAAGGCAGGGCCCAAAGCATGGGACTCGGGACGCAAAGCTCAGGCTTCTTGGACCACAGCCCGGAGCCCACTGTCTGTTCTTCACCCAGAGAGGAGGGTGGTCTTCCATATTCCTTCCAATTCCTCACATACAAATGGCTGTTTTTCTCTGTGCTTTCCAGATGTTCTAAATGTACACGGACAACTCTTACAACAGCAGCAAACAGTTACTTTTAATATTCTGGTGACCTAAGTGGACAAAATCAGATAAGCCGATTTTCTTGTTGGCAGGTTTACCTTTTGTCTGGCTGTGAAGTTATTTGGTCTGGACCAGAGAGTGACATTGAGAATGGACAGGAAGGAATGTGAGCAAAGGTGTTTTAAAGGAAGAATACAGGAGGACCTGGTGCCGACTCACTACAGGAGCGGGAGGGGCAGGGCACTGGAGAAGTACTTCTGAGCTTTAAGCCAGAGCGACACACGGCCGAAGACACTGGCGTGATAGGCATGGGGCGGTGAGCTCCCTGAGCGTGGAATTCTGTGAGGTCTTCTAACAGGCAGCTGTCATTGTCCTCCTCTGACCTCCAGGGCTGACGATGAGTCTTCAGAGCCGGTGAACACCAACGTGGTCCTGCGCTATGATGGGCTCATCACGTGGGATGCACCAGCCATCACCAAAAGCTCCTGCGTGGTGGATGTCACCTACTTCCCCTTTGACAACCAGCAGTGCAACCTGACCTTCGGTTCCTGGACCTACAACGGCAATCAGGTGGACATATTCAACGCCCTGGACAGTGGCGATCTCTCCGACTTCATCGAGGATGTGGAATGGGAAGTCCATGGCATGCCAGCCGTGAAGAATGTCATCTCCTACGGCTGTTGCTCTGAGCCTTACCCGGATGTCACCTTCACCCTCCTTCTGAAGAGAAGGTCCTCGTTCTACATCGTCAACCTCCTCGTCCCTTGTGTGCTCATATCTTTCCTAGCCCCACTGAGTTTCTATCTCCCGGCAGCCTCTGGGGAGAAGGTCTCCCTCGGCGTGACCATCCTGTTGGCCATGACTGTTTTTCAGCTAATGGTGGCAGAGATTATGCCAGCCTCAGAAAACGTCCCTCTGATAGGTAAGTTCCGGTCTGAGACTGGAGTTGTGCATGCACTTTCAAGCTAACACTTGGGTCCTCTTGAAGTTCACTGGAGGCTCTCCCATAATTCATTTGCTGTCTTCTCTCAGCATGGTTGAAAATAGATATGACTGTTGGAACAAAACTGACCTTATGTTCTCTGGGTTTACACAAAAGAACAAGGAGAGATACGGTGGACTACAGAAGTGGTTCTCAAAGTGGTGGTCCCTGGGCTCTACATCACTGGGGAGTTTTTTAGATATGCAAATGCTCAGGGCCCCACTGAGAGCCACTGATTTAGAGACCGGCCTGGTGACCTGTCTGAACCAGCTCCCAGGGATTGCGAGGCACTTCCTGCTCAAGGCTGCAAACCACTGACTAGAAATGAAGACTCTCACTCTGAGCTCAGAGAAGGCTGGTCTGAGTGCTGGTTGCACCCTCCTCCTTAACCTTAATCAACCTTAGGCAAGTTACTTCATCTCTCTCTGCTTCTTCATCCACTGGATTTTTATAATCGATGCTTCTTGAGTTATTGCTTAGCACCAAACCTGGCATATGGTAAATATAGCTCAACTGGGACTTTAAATATCTTTTTACATAGTATGGGCTTTCCTCTTCACAGAATAATTCTGTACTATCTCTGGGTATAAGGGACAGCTTCTTAAAGTGTAGATCCCTACACCAAAGAGTTTGGTTTAGCAATCCTGACCAAGATTTGAGAATCAGATGTCATTCTAAAGCAGACTATATCTTCAAAAATCTGTGGTGTTGAAATGTTCCTTGGAGAGCTGGGGTGTAGCTGGAGTCATCCATCCCTGCCTCCCCACTCCATTAACTTCCTTGTTCTGGGGTGTCTGTGGTCACCTTTAACATCTCCTGCCTTAGGGAGATGCACTAATTCAACACCTTCATCTCAACAATTCACTGCCGCAATAAATGGTTACTAGAACTGGATCTAGACCTAATTTTCAGTTCATTAAAATAAGTGATGAGGAGAAATTTCAGAACAAGGAACCTGGACACCAGTATCGAAGAGATTTGTCAGATCTTTGGCTCTGTGTGGAATCCAGCTACTTCACATTCAGACATTACTACATTTGTTTCTCTGGAGATTTCTTTTTCAGGTGTCTCCTAGCAACACACACACACACACACACACATATTTGTGTGCATGCACACAGACACATTTAAAGAAATAAACAGTTTTTCCTCTCCTAATAAAAACGAAGAGGTACACTGGCATTTTAATTACCTTTCTGAGGCAAATAAAGTTGACAGTGATGACAGCAGCCATCTTGCTCAAGTTGGGATGATTGGCAGGTCTCTCGGCTTCAGCAGTGACATTCGACAGCAAATTGGCACAGTTTCTAAAAAAGCAATCTGCAAGCATTCCTCATTTTGTTTCTGTGATAATATGAATGTATTTTTTAAGAAATGTGCATGCAAATCTTGAGAATACGAAAAACTACAACTTTCTATTTATAGCATCTATGAAATGTATTCTTAATCTTACAAACCATTTATGTTTTCTGCACTAAGCATAGAATTTGGTGCATATTTCTGGCTCATGAACTTCCCTGAGAAAGGCCCTCACTTGAGGTTTATAACAAACTATGAATGTTTAGGACAATAAACATTATGAAATGCTTTGTTTTCATTTGTCAAGATAATTGTGTAGTTCTCCCACTATTAAAGTTCATTATGTCAATGAGTTTTCTGATACTGAAGTTCATATTCCTGGATTGAGCTGTCCTTTGTTATGATATATTATTATTTGAAGACATCAGAGAATTCTGTTGGCTAATATTTATGTACGAGTTCCTCCAGTGTGTCTCTATGTGAAGTGGCTTTAATATTCTTTTTTTTACCACTTTTAGGATCATAAAGTGAGTAAGGAAACTATCTCCCCTTTTATATTTCTTTCAACTTGTGTAAGATGCAGATTCTGTTCTTAAAGGTTTAGTAAAACCCACTTATAAATTCCTCTGGTTCTGAAGCCTTTTATGCAGGGAAAGTAGGTTTTTGAAATTTTTCTTCTTACATTAGTTTTAACATCTTATATTTTTCTAGAAATGCCATCTGATTATCAAATATATTATCATACAGATACCTAAAATACTATTTTGTTATTTTCTTTTTCTGCAGTACCAGGAATTGAACTCAGGACCTTGTGCATATGCGGCAGATCCAGCATCACTGAGCCACAGCCGGCCCTATTTTGTTGTTTTCTAAGTCACTAGTTTCCCTGCCCCTCCCCCTCTCCCTCCCTCTCTCCCTTCTCCTCTCTTATTTATTCAGATAGACTTTAGTAAAGTTTTGCCATCTTCATTATTCTTTTCTTTTCCTTCTTTCTTTTTCCTTTTTTTTTTAAGAGAAGGTCTCACTATGTTTCCTGGGCTGGCTTAGAACTCCTCCACTCAACTGATACTCTTGCCTCAGCCTTCTTAGTAGCTGAAACTACAGAGGTACATCACCACACTTGGATTTATTATTCTTCAAAAAATTGCCTTTGATTTTGCTCACCTTCTTATTTTGTTTAAATTATATGAACAGAAGGGTCCATATTGCTTCTTTCACATTTCCCTTTTCCACGAGCATTCACTTTCTATAATCACATTTTAGGGACACAGTAACGCCGTGCCCTTTTCCTACTCAGAAGGGACTGTCTTCCATCTCAGTGAGGCCTGAAGACAGTACTCAGAGCCGTCAGTTCCCCTGCGTGTTGAGAGTGGGAGTCTTTTACGACACCATCTCAGCTAACGTTGCAAGCCTTTGGAGCCAGAGCAATGTAGACAACTTGCCAAATCTTGTCTCTACTGCACTTTTGTGAGTTACATCCGTGTTGCAGAGCCAGGAGCGGAAGCGTAGCAGGGCCACAGGTCTTGCTGTCCATTAGAAGTCTAGTAGGTGTCAGGACTGGGATTTGAATCTAGGACATGGTTCAAAAGTCTCTATGTGGCACCTACGGTGATCATTTCCTTAGAAAGGTGTTTGTTTCTCTCTTTTTAAGCAAATATGAGGACAGTGTTGAAGCAAACTTGGCCGTTGCTATCTTGATTGCAGGCAAATACTACATAGCCACAATGGCCCTGATCACAGCCTCCACCGCCCTGACCATCATGGTGATGAACATCCACTTCTGCGGGGCCGAGGCCCAGCCGGTGCCGCACTGGGCCCGAGTGGTCATCCTGAAGTACATGGCCAGGATCTTGCTTGTCTACGACGTGGGCGAGAACTGTCTCAGTCCGCGCCCCGGCAGGGAGCAAGGCCACCTCACAAAGGTCTATGGCAAACTTCCAGAGTCGGGCCCGAAGACAGCCAGGCACAAAGACCTTTCCGGGAAGAAGGAGATGAACACACTCTTAAAGAACGATCTGGGGTCACAGGGTGCGATGCCGCAGGACACCGGGAATTACTGCGCGCGGTTTGAAACCCTGACCAGAAATATCGAGTATATTGCCAAGTGCCTCAAAGACCACAAGGCCACCAACTCCAAGGGGAGCGAGTGGAAAAAGGTTGCGAAAGTCATAGACCGATTTTTCATGTGGATTTTCTTCATCATGGTGTTCGTGATGACTGTTTTGATCATAGCGAGGGCAGATTAGAAGGGATTTGATTTGAGGGGGAATCAATAAAATATCCTGTGACTACTGCGATGTTCTTCTAAGCCAGACTGTCATTCACATATAATTTTGGGGTTCTGATGTCTGTGATTTTATTTTTAACTTCAATATTGTAGCTATCTGTCATGTTAAAGTAAGTAAGAGATCTACAATTTTAAGAGTAGGTGGAAGGACTCCTTTTTCAATTTACCAGCGTGGTGGGAGACTTGTCTCTCATCTAGGCACGTGCTCCTCTCTTCAGCAGAGTGCATAACTTTCCAAACTTCAGAGCAAGAAAAGAAGTGAAAATCAAAACAGACTTCATTTCCTCCTTTTCTCTATTAAAAAAGAAAGTCTTTCTGGAGTGGTAGATTTCAAACCTAATCTCACACAGTGGCAAGAAGGATTTTGACTTACATAAAGTCTAAGGATTCCCAATTTATCAGGGAAGAGAACTTTGTAACGGTGATGTCATGTCAGCTGCTGGTGCTGTAGAAATTCTCAAGATGAGGTTATTCCTGCATTGCCCTTAATTAAAGGAGATAGAGGAAGTTGTTCTTTGATTAAAATGACAGAATCTGCCAGGTGAGCTCATTCAATCACACTTAATTTCCTCCTACAAATAATAAGGCCCCGTGACTTCTATTTCCCAGCAGCGTCTGAGCAAGAAGGACGATCTGTACTGATCTTAGAGCTCTGTGGGCAGGGAGGCTGGTGTCCCAATTGTTTTGTTTTGTTTTGTTTGTTTTCTTTTGTTTTGTTTCAAAGGAATGACGATGCTTTGGAATGAGTGGAAGAGACCTTCCTTCCGCATGCCACATAGGCGGTAAATCAGGCGGAAGAGAAGCTGCGCTCTGGGTTAGACCCGACTTGCTAATTTCACATTGCTTCTGGCTACAACAAATTAGCACTCAGAAAGGTAGAGATGACTGGATTGTCATTCAGAATTCTAAACTCTGTCCTCTTGTTTCAACCAAACAAGCCTTTAAGGATGGCCAGTCTCTAAACCGCAGACTTTGAGCAAGTGGTTATATGAAATCACAGTTGCTAATTGGATGACCTTGAGATGGAGAGATTATTTCAGATTACGTAGGAGGGGTCAGGGGAATGATGAGACTTTTTAGGGGGAGGGAGGCAGAAGGGAGCAAACCCCAGATGGCGCTCTGAGTTCTCGGCCAGTGTCGCTGGCTTTGAAACTGAGGGAGCCAGCCGCGAGTCCAGTGAGCAGCCTGTAGAAGCCGGAAATGGAAAGAGGCAACTTTTCCCGGAGTCACTGGGAGGAAGGCAGCCCTGCTGGGCCCTGATCTTAGTACAGCTGAGACAGCACAGGCTTCTGACCTGCACAACTCCAAATAGTCTTTTTCAGGCATTAAGTTTATGGTACGTTGTTTTGGCAGCGATGGACGACAAAGGCAGTGGGCGCTGTTCTGTGCTGTGGAGTAGCGGCTGCTCGCAGGAGACCCTCTTCAGGTTCAAGGCGGCTGGGAGGGTTGTATTGGGAGGTGACTGTGCCTTTAAGAAGTGGGCCCGGTGGGCAGTCCCGACGTCACTGGGGGCGTGGCCACGAAAGAGCCAGAGGCTCCTGTCTCAGAAATACTGGGGAACCCTGGGAGGATTGTAAGCAAGGGACTGACTGTGTCACATTTGTGTTTCAGAAATAAGACTGGGGTGGCAAGTAAGAGGCTGTAAAGAGAGAGAAGAAACGAGGAGATCTTGAAAATGCATTAGCCAGGGTAAGGGTTGAGGAAGCTTAACTAGTGGGCATGATAGCACATGCTGTGATCCCAGCACTTTGGGAGGCTGAGGCAGGAGGATTGCAAATTCTGCTCCACCTGGCCAACTTAACATTTTATTAGGAGCTTGTCTCAAAAGTTAAAAATGCTGGGGTGCAGAGCAACTCAAAGGCTCTGAGTTCAATCCCCAGTTTTCGTGAGGAAGGAGGTGAAGCAGCTGCCAAACTGCAGATCAGAACTCCGGCTCAGGGCAAGCAGGGCTCATCTGAGAAAGGGTTCGTCAAAGTAGTGAGAGAGGCAGGGTTGGCAGGGTGAGCGGGGTTGGGTCATGCTTCGCAAAGTTTAGAAAAACATTGCTTAGTGTCTGGTTGCTTTGGTGCACTGAGGTGTACCTTGGTTTTTTGAATCCTGACCTTTGTGTTCTTCCTTCTCTGTCTACTTTTCCTTCCAAACTAAGCTTTGTGAGCACAGCCATGGGCAAACTTGGCAACGGACTGCTGTGGGCAAACTGGAAGCACAAGTTCTAGCATATGCGAAGCCCTTGTGGTGTAATGTCACCGAATCCACAGGCCACCAGGGATCTGCTTTTCTCCTTCCTCTCAGATGGCACCTTTGAAACAGGACCTGGCTGTTAAAACTTCATGAGTTGGTCTCATTGCAGCTCAGCCTCTCCCACCCTTACAAAGAAAAGCCCGTGACAGAATCATCCCTGCCTTTGTGTATTTCGATCTCCTTCTCACCAACGTCCCTTCCAGCACCAGCAGAGTTCTTGCGGATAGATGCTGTGTTTATATTAGGGTAACCAGGGCAGGGTTAGCAAAAGGGGTCAGGGTGCTGCAGAAAAGCCCAAACACCTCTCAGAGTGATCTGCATCGAGTCTAAGGGCAGCCAGGGTCACCC
>PVIR01035256.1:0-16620 GCA_004026965.1 Petromus typicus | reverse complement strand
TGCTGCAGTGGACAAAGCGCTCCACCTCTCCAAGCTGTGGTGCTTATCTTGCCCGAGAGTGGACAGGGCAGTCAGACGCAAACGTTTTCTTGGCTCTGCTGTGTGGGGTCCAGAGAGATTGAATGACTTGCCCAGAGTCACATAACTTGCAAGTAAGTCAGACTGAAACCCACATGTGCCTGACTATAGAGCCAGTTTTTAACCAAAGCTATTTTTAACAAAACTATTACATTGTCAAGTTCATGGTGAGGCCAGCACGACAGAGCTTGTAAAAATGGCCTGGAATATAGAAAATAATTAATGATAATCATTTATGATTACACCAGCAATCACCCTAATTATCCACACAACCAAATCGCTCAGGTGTGCAGAAAGCAGTGAGGCACACGAGGCGCAAAGAACACCATCAGCAAAAAATGAATGATGTGGCCCTTGGGTGAGGTCGGCCAGCCCTCCGCCAGCTGTTTACAATCCCAAGCTTCTGTCCCCCAGGGAAGCATTGTTACTTTTTATTCATTTGCCCCTCTGTCTGTAGAGTCTACTATTCAAAGACCAACGGTGGGAGGAGCACGGATGTGAGGCTGATTTAATGTCAAAGTTCTGCAGCCCATACATTTTATAGACCCTACTTAAGTCATAATTAAAAAAAAAAAATGAATGTGGAGCCTTGTGCAGAACCAGGAAAGTCACTGCACACTCCCATGCTGCCTTGCGAAAGAAGCACAGCTCACCTGATAGTTCCAGGAAGCATTTCATCTTAAAACAGTCTTCTGATTTCACTGTAGGGAACACTGCGTAAGTGTTTTCCACAGAGAGAGCTTGGTGTCTGCCTGGAATAGATCCTTACACATAGGATTCTGGCCAGAGGACTTCCAGCCAGGAAGACACGGAGATCAGGTGGATTGCATGTGATGAAGTGGGAGCCCCAGGAAAGAACCCACTGACCGCCTTCCTGGTAGAGAAGATATCTGAGCTGGACCTTGGAGGATGAATAGGAGTTTACCAGCTGGCAAGTCAGGCTAAGTATCCAGACCAGAGACAACACCAGTACTCCGGGTGCTGTGGGGATACTGGGTGGTTGGTTGTTGCAGAAACTCTGGGAGAGAGAAGTTTAGCATGAGGTAGATGGGCTGCAACTGTGGGCAGGAGTCAACCCACCCAGGGCCTCGGCTCACGGAGGTTCTGGGCTGTGTGGTGCAGCAGCGAGGTCTTCTGCCCAGTGATATTAGGACATACTGGATTTTCTTTACCACCTGGACAAGGGAGGGAGGTGTTTCCAGCAAGGCAGTGTCTTAATCAGATGTTTGATGACATATTTGTAGAGAATGAGAAGAGTTCAAATGTTCCCAATGCAAATAAATGATGTTTAGAAGACAAAATACTAACTACCCTGAGTTGACCATTACACATTGTATGCAGGTACCCCATAAATATGTGCAGTAAAGTATCAATGAAGCATTGTTTAAAAGCAGATCTTGGCCAGATGTGGGGATAGACACCTGTAATCCCAGCCACTGAGGAGGCTGAGGTGGGACAATAGAAAATGCAAGGCCAGTCTGGGCAATTTAGCAAGATCATCTTAAAATAAAATATAGAAAAAGGGAAAAAGAGCCCAGTGGCAGAGAGCTTGTCTAGAACACACAAAGGGCCTGGGATTTGATCCCTAGTACTAAAGAAAACAAGCCAGATCTGTATTTTAGCCCGATGACTTGAGTGAACTGTGGACAAGGAGAGACTGGGGACAGGAATATGTGGACCTCTCTCTAAGAAGATTGGATGATGAGGCTTAGCTGCCTCAGTTTCTCTGATATGAAGGGACCGATCTATGTAAGGTCACAGCTCAAGCAAACTCAAGTGCATTTGGCCACATACAAGCTTTCTGTTTCCCATTTCATTTCTTCATTTTCTAGCTCATCTAGCAAACATGTCCCGTAAGTGAGCCGGCCAGGTGCTGGGAATAGTCACCTTCCCCCCATCTGGGTGGTTTTAGCTGGTCAGAATTTAAAGAAACAATGATCCCATCTCCTCCCAGAGCTTGCAAAGAGCTGCAGCTTCCCATCAACTAGTGTCTTGAACCTTGGCCTGTGTGGAAGATAACAGGACAGAGAACATGGCTTGGGGAAGAGTCTGGCTGGAAAATTATTGAACTATTTTACACTTCATTGAGCTCCATTTTCTAAAATTTCAACATAGTATTTTGAGTCTAGGATCTAAGATCCTAAATTTATGTCTTTCTGAGAGAGTTCAGAAATGGAAGTGGAAATGTCTATAGCAGAAGGCAATTTTGCCTTCTCCTTGGTTTTTCTACTGTGGTGAATGTCATTTTCACTACTCATAAATTGATTAGTTGATTGATTGATTGTAGTAGTGGGAATTGAACTCAGGGCCTTGGTACTTTTTATTTTATTTTATTTATTTATTTATTTATTTTGAGACAGGGTCCCGCTTTGTGGTTCAGGCTGATCCTGAGCTCAACCTCCAAATCACATCACAGCAATCCTCCTGCCTCTGCCTCCTGAGTGCTGGGATTACAGGCATGAACCATCATGCTCAGCACTGTGGTATGTGGTAGATTGCTGCTGGGTGTGGGTCTCCACGCCCAGTATTGTATGTGGTTGAGCATCAAATTTGAGTCCTTGCACTTGCAAGACAGGCGCCAGAACCACTGAGCTAAATCCCCAGCCCGGTACTTTTTATTTTTATTAATTTTTAAACAACTAAGTTGCTCAGGCTGCGTTTGAACTTTGCCATCCTCCTGCCTCAGTCTCCCAGAGTGCTAGGATTACAGGCACAACTCGCACACATGGGATGGACTTTAGGAACCAGCTCAGAAAGGAAAGTACATTCCAATGTTTGATTAATCAGAAGATCTTACAGCAAGTTGAAGGAACTTAGTGAACCAGCCAAGAAAAACAATAAAAGCTATCTCAGTAAGATGGAATCAATGAAAGTTTCCACATGTTATGAAAAATATCTGAAGCCTCACTTTTCCTTTCGGAACTCAGACCAGGATCTTTGCCTCTTGTGGATGACTGTGAATCCTGGTGCCCCTCAGGGGTTCCCACACTCCTGAGCTCTACCTCCTCTCAATCTTAATTATTCTGCAGGACAAGACTGGAACATGATCCCAGACTTTAGAGTACATTGATTTTCTTTTTCATCCTATTTTCCAAAATCCAGCCCTGTCGTCACTTCTCCCATGCACCCTGCCCTGCCTCTCCCTCCGGGAGGGTCAGCCACTCGCTTGCCCTCAAAGTCTTCTCTATTCAAATGCCTTCATGGTGGTGCTTTCAATGTTGAGTTGTGCTTTAGCAGCTGGTGTGTTATCGTCTCTTCCTGTGACCTTTATGCACATCGAAGACTGCCTTGTGTGTCCCTGTTTCTCCACTGCCACGTCTGGGACATACTCCCTATGTAATTTATTTTTAGTTAAATTAAACAACCCAATAGAAATGAAGAGACTAGGCTAAATAGAGGCTAGAAGAGGCAAGACTTGATAGAAGAATAAGGAGTTCTGCTTTTTCAGAGGCCAATACTCTTTTACAGTGAGGGCTACCTTGAGCAAGGTATGAGAGATTGGTCTCTTATTGCTGACAAGAGTGGGCTTGGGAGCCAAACACCCTGGGTTTTGGTGGGTGAGGAGGGATGAGCTGCTTAACTTTGCCATGCCTTGGGCTTCCATCTGAAAACCAGAGTAATGATGGATGACCTTCAACTGAAAAGCCTGATCTTGAGAACCAAGGATCTTGAGAACATAGGATCTATGTCTAGCACCTTAGGACAGTGTCTGGCACAGAGAATAGGGGATAGATGTCACCTACAGAACTCACAGTTAAGTTAGCTTGGAGTGACCTAAAACCCATGAGACTCTATGGAGCAAACCCCATTTTATTTTATTTTATTTTATTTTATTTTATTTTATTTTATTTTATTTTATTTTTTTGAGACAGGGTCTCGCTTTATAGTTCAGGCTGGCCCTGAGCTCAGCCTCAAACACATCACAGCAATCCTCCTGCCTCTGCCTCCCGAGTGCTGGGATGACAGGCGTGAGCCACCATGCCTGGCACTCAGGTATGTGCCACTGATTGCTGCTGGGCAGTATTGCATGTGGTTACCGGGGATTGAACCCAGGTCCTTGCACTTGCAAGACAGGCACCAGAACCACTGAGCTAAATCCTTGGCCAAACCCTGTTTTCTTAATAAAATCTGTCCACGTACCTCTGAGAGGGCTCTGGCATTGATGAGTAGACTCTTTGATGAGTTGTGCAAGGATGAGGCTTTGACAGCAGAGGTATGATGGAGGGAGAATGGATGAGTGATTTAAGTGTTTTCTGAAGGGTTGGGAAGGGTGAACTCCTCTTTTGGGAGATTCAAGAACAATGGCTAGAGCTGACTTTGGGGGAATGTATCACACATAAAAAAAGTAATGGATAAAGGAAAAAGAGTAAATCAGACTGCTAGCACCAGGGACAGGGCTTTGGCAAGGAGGGTGAGCTTTTAAAGCATAGCTTTTGACCAACTTTGCTGTAGTATACAGTCCTCTCTTGGGCCTTCTCACGGGAGCCTCTGTGGAGTCCTTTGCTCTCTTTGTTGAGGAAGTGGGTTTGCTTTCTTTGGAAATGTGGGGTTTGGATTAAGGAAGCTAGTGAAAGCGACAATGTCCCAAGCCACATCTGGGCTAACTATAGCTGACAGCAAGGCTGAAGGAGAAGAACCCTGAGGCAAAAGGGGCAAGAGGATCACAAGTTTAACCCCCAGCACAAAAGAGAACAAATAGACAAACCCATCTGTGGGCGAAGCTGGAGAGACTGATATGTTGCATTTGCTAAATGTAGAGTGGACTCCAATTGTGTCTGCCTTGCTGGGGTGGCGACAATCAGAAATATAAGCCATCTCCCCCAGTCCCTGTGAAGTCACTGGCCTCTCTCACATTATGACCAGTTATGCTGCTTCCATCTGGGAGAAGAAAGAAATGTGGCACCCGTCTGCTGAGTTGGCATGAAGGGCTATTTGTCCCTGAAACACCGAAAAGAACTAAAGTGCCCAGCACTGGAAAACCTCCAGAAACCTCGATGATTATAAGCTATATATAACTGATAAGGCTGATGCCCCAACTCAAATTTGAGTCCAATGTCCTTATTCTTATTTTTTCAAGACACACTTCACCTTGCCGTGTTTAGCTGGCTGGCTGAGAGCCTTTACTACCTGCCGGATGCTGCTTCATGTGGTTGGCATGCACTGTTTCTTTGTATCACCCCTGAAAGCTAGCTTGTCTAATAAAGCTGTTCTCTTTACCATACAGATGGGGAGAGTGAGGCTGAGGGAGGTTAACTGCCTGGTCCAAGGTCACACAGCTTGTAAGTAGTGGACCTGGGATTTGAACCCAGCCAGGTCTCTTGGATACCACAATCTGAGTGCGATCTTAATGATTATGTTATCAGGTTTGGAAGGAACAAGAGATTATCCAGTTCAGACAATTCGATGCCCTGCGGGAATAACTTGCAACTAGGAAGCACACAGGACTGAGTCTGTTCTTGTTATGTATGAAGCTGCTGTGTGACACTGGGAAAAGTCGCTGACCTGCTTGGGCCACATTTTCTTTTACAAGAAAAGAAAAGAATGAACTGCTCTGTCTAGCTTGCAACTTGGCTTTGAAAGACAAGTACGAATGAAAGTCCAGTGTCAGAAGTAGAACAGGACGAAAGCTCTCCCTTTTGTCTTCCTAAACAAAACACCAGCGTATTCTAGTCCTCTTTTATGGCCTGCCTAATTTCTGGTACATCTAGCCAAATGTGATTAACAAGGAAAAGTTTAATATAGAACCACTCCCTTCCCTGACTCACTAAGAAAATGAGATAATCTTGAACGTTGTACTAAAATAAAGGATTTACAAGTTGAGTTTGATATTTGGCTGTTCTGTGCTATGCATTTTCATATGCATTTTATCTCTACTAACACCAAACAAGGCTCCCAGATGGTTCTGTGATTTGCCTCCGGTCATATTGAGTGGGGAGTAGAGCATGCACTGGAACCCAGCCCCCACCCAGTTGGAGGTCCAGGTGGTTTCTCAGGGACCAGGGACTTGGGCCAGATCTAGGATGTATAGGATCCCATTGTTTGATAGGCAGTTGCCATAGCAACAAGAGGTTGTACTTACATATCCATGTACCCCGAAAGGGAATTTCTGTTCTATCCTCTCCCATGTCCAAGGCTAAAAGTTTAGCAACACGTAGCCTCAGATGAACAAATGCAACAACCTCCCATCAGAGAGGAGTGGATCAGTAGAAGACACCACCACCACTTGCTGGGGTGTGTCTCAGGGCTTTAAAGTAAAGGGAAAATTTTGAAGAATATTTTAAATTATGGATGATTTTGAATGTGAATATTTGTTTAAAATGTAAGATGATAACATACTGACTGAAAAAAGATTTATACCAATATTTGTATGCAATGATATGATCTATGCAGAAGTAGTTTAGTGTTTAAAAGAGGAAAAAATACCTTAATAGAATAATGATCAAAGAATTTGGGACACAAAGCAAATATTAAATATGTACCCTGGGAAACATTTATCCAAAGTAGTAAGGACTACAGCATAAAATACTCTCTGTTATCACAACTTCTACAAGCTTTATAGTTATAAATATTCACTAAATGCTTGATGTACATGAGTTTAGTTGATCAATAAAACCACCCGAGGAGACGGTACCATTTCTATTTAGCTGGTACAACTGAGGCCACATCGGCTTAGTAACTTGCTCCACTCACAGCTAGGGTACAGCTGAGGTTTAAGTCCAGACAGTCTGACTCATAGCTCTATTATACTTAGACAATTAGCAAAAAGAAAAGTATCTAAAGTAGAACACTGTTTACCAGGAAAGTTCTTGAGAAATCTGGTTCCTGTACTTTATAAACAATTTTTTTGAAAGGCAATATAACAAGTGCTACAGAAATACACCTGTTGTACTAGAAAGTTTACTCACTGGATTGAAGATAAGGAAAAAGTTCAACATAATTGGGAACCATGGTTGGTGACCTGAAATGGCATCTAGACCAGTAATGTTTCATGCAAATATGAACCCAAACCACACTTCATTTTCAACTCAATTGGAGCAATATAAAAAAAAGATAAAATAAAATATGAAAAAAATTAAATAAATTATTTAATCCAATATATCCAAACATTGTGTGTGTGTGTGTGTGTGTGTGTGTGTGTGTGTGTGTGTGTGTGGTACTGGGGATTGAACTCATGACCTTGTGCTTGCCAGAGAGGAGTGTCACCACTAAGCTGCACCCTTGGCCCAAAACTTCTTCCTATGAAAAAAGTAAATATATGAACATTTATGTTCTTTTGTTTACAGCAAGTCTTAGAAATCTGGCACATATTTTGCACTCCCATCTCTTCTCACTCCAGACCATAGCTGTCACCAGTGTCCCTGGCACAGGTCTGCAGTGACAGAGGGGAGAACATGGACCATGACATCCAGTGGTGTGCAGAGTGGTCTAGGAAACTGTGGCATATCCATCTCTGGAATCATATAAAGCCATGCCTAGAATCAACAAAGTCCTCATAGAAACATCAAATGTTTATCTATGTTAAATTTAATGATTTTGGGCTGGGGGTTTAGCTCAGTGGTTCCCGCGCCTGTCTTGCAAGGGCAAGGACCTGGGTTTGATCCCCCGGTTATTGTATCCCCCACATACAATACTGGGTCTGGAGACTCACGCCCAACAGCAATCAGTACCACATACCCCAGTGCCGGGCGTGGTGGTTCATGCCTGTAATCCCAGCACTCAGGAGGCAGAGGCAGGAGGATTGTTGTGATGTGAGTTTGAGGCTAAGCTCAGGGCCAGCCTGAAAGCGAGGCCCTGTCTCAAAAAAAAAAAAAAAATTAATGATCTTGGAATACATAATATGTAGATACTTAGATTATATCTGTGGACAATCCATAACTAAAAGATAATATGAAAACATTAAAATAGTGCCAGGGATTTAGCTCAGTGCTTCCTCTGCCTGCCTTCCAAGCACAAGGGCCCAGATTCAATCCCTGGTAGTCACATACATCAATGCCAGGCGTGGGGACTGCCAGGCGTGGGCACTCATACCCACCAACCATCAATGCCAGGCATGGTAGCTCACGCCTGTAATCCCAGCACTTGGTAGGCAGAGGCAGGAGTATTGCTGAGTTCAGGACCAGCCTGAGTTACAAATCAAGACCACGTCCCCAAAAAATTTTTAAAAATAAATAAAAACATTAAAATAGTTGTGTTAACATGACAACAAAGTTCATTTCTTTTTCATGTTTTCATTTAAATAAGTTTTCAACACTTGTTCTTATTAGGAGACTTTTTTACATATAAAAGGATAAGAAAGATATCTTTATTACAGCACAAAGATTTAGAGATTGACTTTTAAGTAAAGTATTTATGTCCAATATATTCTAATAAAGCCACCGATCTATCACGTGGGTTTACTCATAGGTTAGAATTCTGATAAATCATTAGGAATTTTTGATTATTGGTGTTTCTTGCTTGTTTGTTAATATTGTGAATATGTTTCACATAAGAATATTATTCACAAACTTGAATAACATTGAGACAATGTAAAGACAAGGTCATCCCTTACCCTTTGTAATATATTTCACATATACACATAATATTTAATGCATTTCTTTTCTTTGTCCTATGAACTTCATTGAAAGCAGATCCCAAGATATTCAGTTATTCTGTGGATTTCTAGAGATAACACCTAATGAATAAAACCTTAGCTATTTCAGAAAAATACAGAATTTTCATCCCAGTTTTCACCAGTACACCTGAGAATTAGAGAAGCAAAAAACAGATAGATTAAATGGAGTTTTGGATGGCTGTGCTTTTGAACTTGTCAGCATCTGAAGTGGAAAGGGCCTAGATTTGGGGTGAGAAAAACAGATTGTGGCTCTGCCTGACACCATCACGGAAGCACTGGTTTTCACATCCGGAAACTGAAGATGTCACCCTCCTAGGGTGTCAGGAATAAAGGCAGCTGACTTCTTACAGAGCAGCGCTTCTCAGAGGTCGTTAAATGCAAGTCCCTTTTTAAACGATGGAGGACACAGGGCGCCCAGATATTCTGATGAATAGGAATTCCTTCAGCGTTAAGACCAGGAGCCCAGACTCCAGAACTAGTCTGCTGAAGGCCATGACAGTTCAGGCAGCTTCCCACAGGGTGACCTTGAGCAAGTCACATCCATTCTCTGTCTCAGTTTTCACTAAGCTTTCTTGTGCAGTTTTCTCTGGTATGAGAAAATGAAGTTGTAAATGAGTTGTAGTATGTATAGTGGATATTGTGAGATAGAAAATATTTAAAAGAAAAGAGGGTGTAGGGGTAAATAACGAGGGGGAAAAGAATGACAGTAATAAAGAAAAAGGAAACAAAGATTATGTATATGGGGGGGTTGCAGGGTGGTGGGAAAGGAGAAAAACGAGAATCAACTCATGTCATATTCTGGTACAAACTCTCAGTGTTGAATGAGATGATGATGTGTATTCATAATGTACCAATAAAGATTTAAATTTTTTTTTTAAAGTTAAACTATGTTTTACTCCTGGCACATTATAACCCGTCAGTGACTGGTGTCTGTAATGAGCAGCAGCCATCCAGAAAACTTTCTTAGGGTGCTTTCAGGGTCTCCAAACTGAGCCTTTTCATCAACTTTCTTTTAGAGTCAAGGTAGATATTTTATTAATCAATTGTTTGAGTCTTTCCTCCAGTTTAAATTCTAAAATATTTCGGCATTGTAGAGAAACCGGAAGTTGGGGAAGGGGATATCCGGCCACCACAAGAGGGCGAACTGTGGAAAGGTGCGTTCTGTAGAGGGAGAGTAGTTGATGGAAGGGAAGGGAGCAGGAAGGATCCTTTGGCAGGTGGGGAAGTGCGGTCTTGCTGGAGGAGCGCTGGCAGGAGGCTTTGAGTTGGCGACCTACACCCTGATCAGGCGCTGCTTTGCCATGCACTTGCTATGTACCAGGCCCTGTGCCTGCTCAGTATTAGCTCCTGACTCCGGAGAATGGGAATAATAGTAACTCCTCCTTTCCACGAGTTTTTGTTAAGGGATACTGTGGATAAAGCTTTTAAACAGTACGTGGTCGTTATTACATTATTATTAAACCCCTCAGGCTGCCAGGGAGGCTGTCTGATGGAGTGGGTGGGGTTGGAGCCTGGCTCTATAATGACCCAAGTCACTTTGCTGCTACTCTGTTGCTCATCTGGCAGTGGGACAAGGTTCCTCCTGAGATTTTGTGGAGATTCAATAAGCTTTTCGAAGTAGAGTGCTTAGGCCCACACAGGCCTCAGTAAGTATTAACCCCCAATGGTGAAGTGGGCCGTGGATTCTTCATGGCGATAGCCCATGACATTTCCAGGCGTAGCTTTTATTCTGGTACAGTCTGTGACAAAAGAAACACATCAGGAACCTAGGCCTTGTATCATGCCATTTTCTTAACACCACGTAGAGCATCGCAGCTTCTAAATTCATTGACGGTGTCTCTTGGTGATGAAATGTCAGAACACTTGGATCCAACTGTCCCATCGCCGTTTTCTAGCTTTCCCTGGGTGAATGGTAACATTTTCAAATGGATAAAAATCTCCTGGCAACGTCGCTCTCCTCCCCCAGAGCAGATTTATAACAGAGTGGTTGGCATTTCCACATGCTCCGCGATTGTCAGTGTCAGATTCATATACGTTCTTAGGTCTCTGTACTTATATAGGCATCATTTGAATCTCCAGTGAACAAAGGCTATTTTTCTAACTTGGAGATATTCTAAAAGTTCTTTGCATTTCATCTATTTTTGAATGTTTGTGTGATGTAAAATTATGGTAATATCAAACGGCACAAGGAACGACTGAGTGTTTAGCTGTCAGCAATGGGCATGTGCCACTTCTTAGGTGCTGTATAGTTGATTTATTTAATGGGCTTGGAAGCATGTTGTCCTCTGTTTACTGATGGAGAAACTAAGGCTCAGTAAGATGAGTGATTTGCTTGAATACAAATCACATCAACTCAGAGCTGTGAGGGAGGACAGGAACCATTTCAAAGTCGTATTTGATGTTCCAGCCATTTTACCACAGCCAGTCCTGCAGAATACCACACATTCATTCATTCCACAGTTATTTACTGTTTACTGTGCATCTAGGGTGTACCAGCAGTCTGCCAGGCTCTAGCGACCTAACTAAAAAATTCTTTTTTGCTTTTAATTAGCTTAGCTTATAGTCGGTAAATAGCACAGACCGGTTCTGAGGCCTACAGGAAAGGTCCCGTCTGTCGGGTGGCTTGGAGGTGGCAGAATGCAGAGAAGGCTGGGGCTTGACTGGGGCTTGGTTTCTATTCCTCCTGGGATCAGCCTTCTCCAGGGCAGGCTTTGGGGGATGTTTGGAGAGGAAGGAGGGTGTGATAAGCTCTCACAGTTTCAGGCATGCAGAGACTCGATTGTTCTCCTGCAGGTTCAGTGTTTTGACAGTAAACATTGCAGCCACAGAGCTAGAGGAAGAGGAGATAAAATGGCTGTGGATCGGCAAGTTCCAGGGTGAAGCATTCTGACTGGAAGGAAGGCAGGAAAAGGGCGGGGTCTTCTAAGGTGCCTACTCAGTGAGTGATAGCAGTGAGACTCCTTCCCCCCAATCTATGGTGGAGCCAATGGAAAAATTAAAATATTGTTGCTATCATTCCAAAAGTAATATCACTAGGTACCGTTAGCTGTGCAATTTCTGTGTCAACCACCACACTACATTTCTTGTATGTATTATCTAATTTAATTCCAAAAACTGAAGCGGAGGCTCAGGAAAGTTACTGAACAGATAAACTGAGATTCAAACTTTAATCTGTGCAGTCGTAAAGCCCTTACGACTCACCCTGCTACACACACACACACACACACACACACACACACACACACACACACATGCCAAGCTGCCTCTGAGGCTCTCCAGAGGGCCCAGAGACAAGGGAGTTAATCCTTGATTTGCTCTGTGTAGTCTGTGTCCTTGAAACTCCAAGTGCAGTCTGCGGACCAGCACAGGATTTCCAGCCAGAAATGTTGACCCTTTGGTGCCCCCCTAGCCTGTGTGAATCGTGGACGGCGCTGGGTGGAGAGTGTGTGGGGGATCGACCCCTTTGCACTGATGACACTCCTGACCCTTTTAAAATTTTATTTATTTATTACCTGAATATGTATTTCTTGCTAAATCATTAAGTTTTCCAGGCTGGGTTTAAACTTGTGGTTTTCCTGTCTCTGACTCCCAGACTGCTGGGATTACAGATAAAGGCCTCTCTACCTGGTTGAGAACCTGCATGTGACAATTTCAGAAGCACCCGTCTATACTTCTTGCCAAAAAATATAGCACAGGCACATGAAAAGTTAGTGTAAGATACTTCTCTCTGTCCCCAATATTAACATTCTGAGAATGGAATTTATGAGTACTGTGTGAATTACTAAAGAGGTAACAATTTCTGCAGGCTTTTCACAAAGCAATGCCCATTGTTAATGAGAACCATTTCTCCATGGGAACTCAGGTCCCAGACAGTAGTGTAGATGGCATTGAGGAGCCTCTGTCTTCCTCAGTGCGCGTAGAATGAAGCCCTTTCACCTGCATGCAGGACATGGTGTGGTGAGAGGAACTTGAACTTTTATCTCAGATTTGCCCACTGATTTGCTCTATGACCTTGGGCAAATCATTAAAAAAGCCCCATGTGTGTCGACCTGGGAAAGAGCAGCACAACCTGTGCTTTGCTCTTGTGCAATTACCATGATGATAAAGGAAACTTGCTTTTAAGGTAAGAAAGCATTGGCTTCATATTTATGGAACCTAAAACATTCATAAAAGTGTACTAAATTGTTTTCTAGTTCCTCCTATCAATCACCCATTCAATCAAGCCATTAAATATTATTTATTGGAAATTTGCCATATTTCTTGGAATACAAAGGGAGTGATACTCCCGGGGCAGAAAATAGAAATTATGAATCACTTTCCACCTGCTCTTTATTCTTTAAAAACGAAGCACATTGATGTGTGAAAAGAGCTCAAATGACAGATCCTGGGCACATGGAGCCAGGGGTGGCAGGAGGGCACTGTGGCTCTTTTCCTGTTCATCTGCTCACTCTTGACCCCCCACACTCCCACCTGGCCTGAAGGATAGAACCTTTGGCTCAGATTTCCCAGGCTCTTCCTCTCCTGTCCTCACACCCAGCCCCCCGAGTCCTAACCAGGGTGGCGCAATAAGATCTTATCTCTTTGCCTTCACATTGTGTTTGCCTTCACATGTGTCAGCTCATACCCTCTGTTTCCAGGTCTCCTCAACAGTTGTTAAATGGCCCACCACTGGCTCGAGAAGCAAGTCCCACCGCCCTAGCCCAGCGTTTGTGACCCTCCCTGATTAGCCTCACACTGTATTTCTAGCTCTTTGTTTTATTCTGTTCATCTTCTCCATGCTCCAGTCATGATTGGAGCCATGGTGTCCCTGTCTCACCAGCTCCGTGTCTTCCCCTGACCATTCTACTAAAGGTCCAACTAACAATATCTTCTTTCTGCCTCAAGTGTGCTCCATTTTAGAATCCAGGAAGACAAGAAAGTCATGAAGAATTACCTGATTTCTGCCTATCACTTGCCAATCTGTCTGGTAATATGGCTTATCAATTTTTCTCTTCTTTATCAAGTTGTGGGCTCCCTAAGTAGGCAAATCCTAATCAACTTTGTGTCCTCTGAGGCTGACCCAGTCCATGTCTGTGTATTGGATTAGGCCATTGAGCCAAGGCCCAGACCTACAGGATGCCACATGATACACTGAGTATCAAGAGGGGATGTAGGGTCCCCTCAGACTAAAGCAACATGGTGTTATCTCTTCTCACTCATGTGACATTGGGAAAATGATTTTACTTTCTCTTTGGTAATGTTGCTTCATGGAGCTGTAAAGATATAAGTGAAAAAATAGAAATTCCATTTGACCCAGTTACCCTCCTTCTAGGTATCTTCCCAAAAGAGTGAAAGCCATCACATTACAGGGATACCCACGTTTATAGCAGCACAATTTATAACTTGAACTTGGAAACAACATATATGTCTCTCAACAGATGAATAGATAAGGAAAATGTGGTAATTACACATAATGGAGTTCTGTTTTACTATGATGATAAACCTGAGGAATTTGTAGGTAAAAGGATGCAAGTTGAGAATGTAATGGTAAGTGAAATAAGTCTGACACATAAGCTCCAATATCCCATGGTTTCTTTTATATGAGAAACTATACATATATGAGCAAAATAGAAGAGAAAGAAAGTGGGTGTTCAACACTTCCCCAAATTATCAATGATATTGTTTTTAAAATATTTCAAAATAAATTATACATGTACTATACATGGTTTCATGTAGAGTACTAGCACAGCTTAGTTTGTTGAAAAGAAAGATCTGTTACTATCTGGTTTTTTTTTTTTGGTAAGAATAGTTTTTGATTTATCTTGTACTCTGAGTAACTATTTTAAAGATCACAACACAGTGTAATAAGGTTTATTCTCTTATGAATTGTTATGAAATTTTGTTTTGTTTTATCATTTAAAAAGGCTGTAAATAGATATAAGTTCAGGAACATGCAATCCCGCTGTCTAAACATCAGTCCTTCGATGGCCTTTCTCCTTCCCCCTCTGATGCCCCTTCCCTCTCACTTGACATCTTGGGCCATATCCTCAGTTCCCAACTTCAAGGTCATATTTGCCTGCCTGTGTTCCCTGACTCCTCCGTGTCGAGGGGTAAGCCCCCACGGTTACATTTGTAAGGTGCTGGCCTTGTTCTACCATGATGCTCACCCCCATGGCTCCCCAGGCTGGGCAGTGAGTCTCCAGCAGACACATGGCTGACGCTTTCCGAGCTCTGACCACATGCCAGGGAAGACGCGACATGCTTTCTACACAGTGTCTTGTTCGTGCAACAATGATCTTGGAGGATGGAAGACAGGTTTTTAAAATTGATATTATTGCTACTTTAACACATAAAGGAAAGGGAGAGAGCATAGATTCAGTAAATTGTCTAAGGCTACCCAGCTAGTTTCATGACAGGAATTCACACCAGCTGTATGTGTCTGTGTATCCTCAGGCCCATCTTTTTACTGGTATGTTAAGTGGGCCCTAAATGTCACAGTGTCCCATTGTAACACACATGCACTTTTGCGCATGTGTGCACATACACACATGTGCACACACATACATGCATGGCTCTCGGAAATCTAAAAATATCATTTACAAAAAGTGCTTAGTCACCTGATAAGTTCTCTGTCTTTCTCCTTCCCTTCAGGGGAGAGAAGGCTCCTCATTCTGTCTGCTTCATGGTTTGGACTGGAGAACTCTTGCTGTTGTTGACGGAGCTCATTAGAAGCCCACGGAAGTGAATTATAGAAACATACCTTGTGCCAGCCTACCTAGCCACATTTTCCATTCCCAGGGCATATGGGTACCAGCTCATTTAAGAAGCATTTTTAACAAAAGCAACACAAAAGAAATATTCAGCATATGTTAGAGTAGGTAGGGGTTCATGGAATCCTAAATCAACTTGCTTTTTATAGCTGCTTGCAGAAGGACAGACTAGAGCGAGTCCTTTATTCCTTCAGTGCACACTGAGGAGAGAGCAGGTGGGGAGGCCCGAGTCAGAGACGGGCAAGGGGAGGGCCCTGGCCAGCACCCAGCCCTACACTCCCTGCCACCCACCTGCCACATTGTTTGAAATATGCCCTTACATGCTTATTTTCTCCAAGGCAGTGCCAACTCTGTGCACCCATTTTTTTAAAAAAGAAAGCTGATGTAAGTGAAACACATTAATTAGAAAACAAGTTTAAGGGGGAAAAATTCTTACTCCCATTTTCCTAAAGGAAACGTTTTGGTATCCTTTTTCTCTTTAGGGGGTTGTTTTTATCTTATATGTACTTGCATGTGTGTATCTATGCCTACATACGCATACATGAATATATTTCATTTATCAGGTTGAGATTATATTACATGCTCTGTAACGTGTTCCTTTCCAGTTTGATACAACAACCACTCCAAGTCAATAAGCACAATGCACATCTTGGTTGTTAACAGTTCTGAGGTAGCACGTGTCTGATCTCTTTAACAATCAGTGTTGTTGGTTTTCAGGTTGCCACCTGCTGCAATTGTCAATGTCGCCTTCAGGGACATCCTCACGTGTACTCTGAGCTCAGGTCCCATGATGTCTTAGGACAAATGGGAAGCCTGTTTTAAAACCACATTACAAGTCACTCTTTAATTGCTTGTTGTAATCGCTCCCTGCTTTCTTCATGACAGCAATGAGCCCTGACAAAAATAAAGGAGACTTATTGGGTTTGAGGGTGAGTGGGTGTTTGAGAGAAGAGAGGAACGGGAGAAAGAAAGTCTTGAGGACGGAACACATCACCGGAGGAATGTAGGATTGTTGCCAAGGGACTAAGTGAGTACTCTCGGGGTAGGCTGAGGGTGTTGGATTCAAAGAAAACCAACCAACAAAGCACAGAGCAGAGATGGGAAAGGAGAAATCTTCAACCCTTGCTCCCAGGATTTACAATCTCACCAGCACAGAGCTTTGCCATGCACCACAGAATGTCC
>PVIR01035255.1:0-16606 GCA_004026965.1 Petromus typicus | reverse complement strand
GCCTTCACACTGCAATACCTCCTTAGACCTTTTAATTTATTTCTTTATTTTGAGACAGGATCTTGCTAAGTCACTAGATTACCCAGGCTGGGGTGGAACTTTTCTTTTCTTTTTACCCTTTTACCAGGGATCAAACTCATGCTCTTGAACTTATAAAGCAGGCACAGTGCCACTGAACTAAATCCCTGACTGTGGGGTGGAACTTTTAGCCCTCCTGCCTCAGCCTCTTAGAGCCTGGGACTTTCAGGGATGTAACCCTATACTCGGCTAGGATAATTTCTTCTGAACCTCGGTGTTTTCATGTTTGACACCCAGACTACCTCATGGGAATTTGCCTTATTTATAAACAACAAAACACTGGAATTTAAAAAAATTATTCTGCCCAATTTTTAAAAGTGTAATTAAAAAATCACTAGCAACTGTTTGTTTTTATCAATCAGGTGAAATCTATAACCTGCCCCTGACCTCAGTATATAGGCTAGGTCAGCCTCAAACTCACGGCAATCTTCCTGCCTCTGCCTCCTGAGTGCTGGGATTATAGATGTGAGCTACCAGAGGTGGCTCAAATTAATTTCTTTACTTATTCTTCAATTCTATTAAACTGGAACATCTATAAAATCACAAATACAGGTCTTTGGTGAAGGCACAAAGCCTCACTAGATATTTGGGTCAAACAGAAGCCCGTGGCTATCAAGGGATTTCTCTTCAGTTTCCCTCATAGTACTGAGTCAACGAGCCTATCGTGGTAAAAACCACAAGTCTGGATGCTCAGAGCATTCTGTGGATACAAATGGTTTTGAGAATGAGTCTTCATAGTTGGTTGTAGCACTTGAATTTTATTCTTTGTGCTTCTTGGTTTCTACAGCTCTGTTGTGATGCAGTCCCTGTGACACGAGACTCACCCAATGTAAGCGTATGATCCCTGATTTTTGGCCAACACATAGAGCTGTGCGGTCTTCATGGCACCCAGTGTACAAGATCACCACCATCACCACCACCACCTCGCCTTCCATCCACAAGCAGGTGTTCTCCTTACTTGCACACTTAGCATACATAGTGCACCTGTGCACACTTAGCAGAATGTTTTCAAGTTTTATCTCATACCAGAGAGAAGATGCGATATTTACCTATGAAAAAATGAGAATTAAGTTGTGTCTTATACTGGTACAAATCCCCATTGTGGAGTGCAATTAGGATGTGTATATGTAATGTACCAATAAAGATTTCAATTAAAAAAATACCTGCAAGAATCAAGTTTCATCTCTATCATAGCACATCTTCCCTTTGTATTGCTGAATGGATTTCTTTGCATGCATGTGCATTTTATTAATTCACTACCTGAAGAGCCTATGGGCTGTTCCAGTACATGAATGCTGCTGCTATGAGTAACTACATACAAGTCTTTGTGATATTAAGACAGAAGGCATGCGATGTTTTCACCTGGGCTACAGTCACAAGCATAACTTTCAGCAGTGGGGAACACCTCCAAGAAAAGGAAGAGGACGTGGAGTTTCAGAGGCAGGTAAGTAAGAGAGACATCGGGCAGTCTTCCATTGGAAGGATGGAAGAAAATATGCAACAGGAGGATGGTTGCAGTAGTTTGCTTGGGTGGCCACAACAACACATCACAAACTGGGTAACTGAAACACTCGAAAGTTTATAATCCCAGCACTGGGGAAAGCTGAGTGAGTCAGGAGGTTGGCCAGTTTGGGAGCTGCCAAGGCAACATAGTGAGACCCACTATCGAGATGAAAAAGGGAAAAGTCTGGGGATGTAGCCCAGTGGTAATTTCATGGGTTTACCTCCCAGTACTGCAAACAAAGCAAAACAAAACCTAGATTTAAATTTTTTCATAGTTCTAGAGGCTGGAAATCCAACAGTAAAGTGTCAGCATGGCTGGTCTCTCTCTCACTGGCATTCAAATGGCTGCCTGCAGCCAAGTCTTTATATAGCCTTTAAAATGCTTAGTGCTGGGGCCTGGGATTTAGCTCAGTGGTTCCAGCACCTGTCTTGAAGCATAAGGACCCAGGTTCGATCCCCGGTAACCACAAACAATACTAGGCATGGAGACTCACGCCCAGCAGCAGTCAGTACCACATACCACAGTGCCGGGAGCGGTGGCTCACACCTGTAATCCCAGCACCTGGGAGGCAGAGGCAGGAGGATTGCTGTGATTTGAGTTTGAGGCTGAGCTCAGGGCCAGCCTGAAATACAAAGCAAGACCCTATCTCAAAAAACTAAAATGATTAATGCTGCTGCTGCTTCTTGTAAAGACACCTGTCTTATTGGACTAGGGCTCCACCCTTATGACCTCATTTATAACTATGATTGACTCTTTAAAAATCTCTTTCTCCAAATCAAATCCCACTCTGAAGCACACTGAGGTTTGGGCTCCAATATACACATGTGGAAGTCAGCCTTTCTCAGGGGGAATGATTCTCATAGCATTGCTGCCTTCCAGTAGCACAGGACTCAGGAAGAATCCCCATTATAAGGATCTATGCACTCATTTCTCTCAAGCAGATTCCTCGGAAGAGAACTGCTATCTTTTTTTTTTTTTTAGTTTTTTGAGACAGGGTCTCACTTTTGTACTTCAGGCTGGTCCTGAGCTCACTATGTAGCCCAGGTGAGCCTCAAACTCACAGCCATCTTCCTGCCTCTGCCTCCCGAGTAATCCGAGCTGGGATTACAGGCATGAGCCACCATGCCCGGCACTATGATATGTGGTTCTGATTGCTGGTGGGTATGAGTCACCATGCCCTGTATTGTTGTATGTGGTTACCAGGGATTTAACCCAGCCCTTGCACTTGCAAGGCAGATGCTGGAACCACTGAGCTAAACGCCCCCGCCCCCATTTTAAACTAATTTTTATTTGGAGGATAAGATAAAGAATGACATTTGAGGAGTTGTTCTGAGAAAGTATATTCCGTTGTCTCAATACTGTTCATTGAAAAGACTATTAAATTGTCTTAGAACCTACAATGAAAATCAATCCACCATTAGGTAGGGTTTATTTCTGTCCTTCCAATCTTACTTCCTATGATTATCTTTATCCCTGTATCCTAATACTATACTATCTTCTTTATTGTAGCTTTGATGGTAAATTTTTAAACTGAGAAATAATAGTCCTCCAACATTGCTCTTTCTTTTCAGATTTTTTGACTCTGCAAAGTCCTTTATGTCTCCACCCAAATTTTATGATTAGCTGATCAATTTTTACAAAAAGAAAAGAGCCTGCTGGGATTTTGATAAGAATGATGTTGAATTCAAATCAATTTTAGGAGAATTACTATTTAATATATTGAGATTCCTAATCCATAACTATGTATCTTTATTTATATCTACTTTAACTTCTCTCAGCAATGCTTTGTGACATACATATTTAATGGCACTACTTTTGATGAATTTAATCTTAGACAATTTGTATTCTATTGTAATAGAATTGTTTTATTAATTTAATCTTTGAACAGTTTGTTGCTATAATATGGAAATAAAATTGACTCTATATATTGTTCTTACCTCTTGCAACATTACTAATTTATTAGTTCCAGAGGGGTGTGTGTGTGTGTGTATTCCCTTTTATACAGAATAGAAGATGTCATCTGAGAATTTTTTAAAATTTTACTTCTTCTGCAATACATATATTTTCTTCTTTTGATTGTGCATCTTCACTATCTTGGGCACAGCCTACATCATGTGGTGAGAACTGACAGTCTTGCCTCACCTCGTTCATGATCTGAAGAGGAAAGCATTCAGTCATACACCATGAAATGTTATGTTAAATATAATGTCAGGCATAGACTGTAGATGATGCTTTTATCAATTTGACAAAGTACATTGTCTAATTTGTTGAGATTTTTAAAACATGATTTAGTACGTCTATGGAGTTGATTGTGTAGTTTTTTACTTTTATCTTACTAATACAGAATGTCATATTAACTGATTTGGTATTAATTCAATCTTATATTCAAGAAAAAATTTGATAAAAAATTGAAATAAAGCTTATCTATAAAGGGGGTGGGATGGTAGGGAGGGCAGGTGAATTGGAAAAGATGAGAATTAAGATGTATTGTGTACAAGTACAAATTTTCAATGTTGAATATGATCATTATGTATATATAAAATGTACCAACAAATCCAATTAAAGAATAAAAATAACAGCCTTACACTCCTAGGATACAAGATACATTTGGGATGTTTTTGTGATGAATGTATACTATTTGTTCCATATGGCTGGATTTTTGCACTTATACAGTATTCGTGAGGAACTTTTGTCTGTAGTCATCTTTCTTTATCTCTTTGACTTTCCCCAACCCCCTTTGTCTCATTTTTCTTTTCCAGTACTATGTATTGAACCCAGGGCATTGTATATGATAGGCAAATGCTCTACCATAACTACATTTTTATTTTGAGATCAAGTGTTGCTAAGTCCTTTAGGCTGGCTGTCGTTGGAATTATTGGGGCCCAGATTGTGTGACTTACACCCCACAGTCTGAGGCTGATGTAACTTGTGTTAGGAACAGAAAAGTTAAAGGAAAACCACAGGCTTTCTGGCTGTGTTTAGAAAACTTATAAGCACAGAACTCCTAGAGCAAGATTGCATCTTTTGAAGACAATGCAGAGAAGGCAGGCATCGGTTAAAGGAAAGGGTCTCTTTCCCATTAATCTTCTTTCTCATTACTCTTCATTAAAAGTAAACAACTACAAGTTTATGACACTCTGTTCTCATATGACTCGTAAGACATTGTCTTCTTACAAGGCTAAATTACTAACCTGTCTGCCCTTGTCCTGTTCTGATAAACTAACTTACTGTGTTTGTACAAAGACTACCATCCGACCTCCATCCCTCTACCCACCCCTACCCCGACCCCGACCCCACCCCCCCATTGCAGTCACTGTTCTGTGAAAAGTATACTACCTCTCCCTCTGCTCTTTTAGCTTGCTAGTAGAAGAGGGTTCACCCATAGACTTTTGAGTCTGTCCCCTAGAGGCAGGCCTCTCACAGACCACTTGTACCTTGCATATTGACTGGTTTTCTTTCTCTTTTTTTTTGTACCAGGGAACAAAGTTGAGATCGTGTGCTTGTGAAGCAGGCTTCCATTTCTTTTTATTTTCCATCATTATTTTTTGCAGGTATCTGAGGGTCTAATCACCCCCTGGCAGCTTGCCTCAATTTTGCAACTGTTCTTCCTCAACCTGCTGAATAGTTGGGATTACTTTTCTCTTCTTATGGCATCTTTTTCTGGCTTTGGCTTTAGTATAGTGTGATGCTGCCTTGAATGAGCTGGGAAATGTTTTCCCCTTCTCTATTTTCAGAAAAAAAATCTTATAAAGTATTAGCACTTTGATAGCATTCACAGGGAAGCCATCAGGATGTAGGTATCTCTTTCTAGGAAAAATTTAAATTACTACTTTAATTTTGTTATTTATTGCAGGTGTACTAAAATTTTCTATTTTATCTCAAGCCAGTAATTGATACTTTCCTAAGAATGTGTCAATTTAATCTATTACCTAAATTCTTGGCATATTGTTCATGATATTCTTTTTGTTTTTCTAAGTTCAGTGGTAATGGTCTCTCTACTCCTAATTTTGTGTATCTTTTAAAAAATTTCATGTACCTTTATTTCTCGGTTAGTCTAATAGACGCAGCAGGGTTTCCTGTGTCTCTTCTGCATGCACAGAGCCTTAGGCAGGGATATGTGGGTAGTTAAGACCTGCTGGGATCTTTTCTGTGCGTGTCCATAATCTCTGACAACACACAATCCATGGAGACTTATTGCTCCTTGAGGAATTCCTCTCTTCCTTAATATATTGAAGATCTTTTCATTTCAACTTAGAGCCCAGATATGATTATAGAGATGCTTAAAGGGGAAGTATGTGGTTTCAAAAGGACCCAACGTGTATTATACCAAGGTGCCTCCCACCACGCACATGTGTAGACATGAGAGAAAGTCAGAAATCCACTCCGTCAGCTAATAGCTGGACTATTACTTTTTCCTAGTGACCAAAGAGAGTTCTTGAGAAATGACCAGAACTAACAACAGTCTCTTGATTTCAAAATAGCTCTCACTGGTGCATTTTGCAGATGATGAACAGTTTATGCTTTTTTTGTGTTTTTTTGTTTGTTTGTTTGTTTTTTTGAGACAGAGTCTCGATCTGTAGTTCAGGCTGGCCCTGAGCTCAGCCTCAAACTCACATCACAGCAATCCTCCTGCCTCTGCCTCCCGAGTGCTGGGATTACAGGCGTGAGCCACCATGCCCGGCACTGTGGTATGTGGTACTGGTTGCTGCTGGGTGTGAGTCTCCACACCCAGTATTGTATGTGGTTACAGGGGAATCGAACCCAGGCCCTTGCACTTGCAAGACAGGTGCCAGAACCACTGAGCGAAATCCTTGGCCCACAGGTTATGCTATTTTTAGCTGAGACAGCTGGAGGCTAAGGAAACTGGCCCCAAACTCAGTTTTCCCACAGAACCTACCTCAGTAACATCCTCAATTTTGGGCCAAAGATGCCTGTACTGGTACCATACAGATGTGCAAACCATTAACACCCCACTTCAGTTATATCCTCATCCACAGACATGAAGCTGATAAATATATGATAGCCATGGCCAGCTGAGGTGTAACTTACACTTAAAAAGATGTGAATTACCGGGGCCAGGGATTTAGCTCAGTGGTGCCTGCCTTGCAAGTGCAAGGGTTGGGCTCGATCCAGTAACCACATCCAACAGTGCCAGGCGTGGTGACTTGCACACACCAGCAATCAGAGTCACATACCACAGTGCTGGGTGTGGTGGCTCATGCCTGTAATCCCAGCACTCAGGAGGCAGATGCAGGAGGATTGCTGAATTCCAGGCTGAGCTCAGGGTCAGCCTAAACTATAAAAGCAAGACCTTGTCTCAAAAAAAAAAAAGTGAATTACTACTATATTGTGACTATATTAATAGCATATAAAAATGATTAAGTATGGATTGGAAGATACAGATCAAACTTGTAAATCCTCACTGAAAAGGGGAGGTTGGGGATTGAGATGATCATTAAAGATGTGATTTTAACTGCAATGTTTGATTTCCATTAGTAAAAAGACTAGAAGCAAATAAAGCAAAGTTGTCTGACGTGATGGTGCACATCTACAGTCCCAGGTACTTGGGATGCTGAAGCAGGAGAATCACTGAGTCGACAAGATCAAGGCCAGTTGGACAACAAAATGAGACTCTCTTATTTAATAAAAACTACCACAAGGCAAATGTTCACATCTATTAATTCTTGGAGCTGAATACTTACTAAATTTTTCCATATATTTTTTAGTCTGTTTAGCTTAAAAAATTATGCATGTTCAGACTTTTAGCAAAAAGCATTTCTATAAGAAATGCCCCTCAGACTTCCCAATTTAACATTGCTCAGGCTGGGGATGTAGTTTAGTTGTTCTGTCATCTGCTTTGCAAGCACAAGGTTATATGTTCAATTCCCAGTACCAAAGAAAAAAAAAAAAAAAAACTCACCAATTTAGCATCTATCTCAGAAATGCCAGATCTTAAGCTACTTCCTTGTTATTTTACTGCTGAGCAGTGGAGAGACTGACAACTATCTCAAATCCTTTTGCTCCTTGTTCTTTTGAAAATAAGTCACACTGGTTGGTCATGTGGCTCTTGCCAATAATACCAGTACTCTGAGAGGCTAGGGTAAGAAGATAGCAAATTTGATCCCAACCTGGGAAGCTTTTCTCTTTGTTCAGTTTTTGAGACAGGTTCTCGCTTTGTAGTTCAGGCTTGTCCTAAACTCACTATGTAGTCCAGCCTTAGGCTCAAATTCTAGGCAATCCTCCTGCCTCTGCCTCCTGAGTGCTGGAATTACAGAGGTGAGTCACCACGTCCAGCATTGTGGTATGTGGTACTGGGGATCGAAATTGAGACCTTGCACTTGCCAAGCAGACACCAGAACCACTGAGCTAAATCCCCATCCCATCTTTTCCTTTTCTTTTGTGGTACTGGGGATTGGACTCAGGATCTTCACACTGAGCTACATCCTCAGCCATTTTTTACTTTTTTATTTTGAAATGGGGTTTCACTAAGTGGTCTAGACTGGTATGGAACTTGTGATCTTCACAGAGTTCTAGGATTATAGGTGTGTGCTGTTGCCATGCTGCTGTGCAGCCTGAAAACCTAGGGAAATTACAATTCAAAAGGAAAAAGTCTTGGGATATAGTTCAATAGGTGCCCTTAGGTTCAATCCCAGTACCACAGAAAGAGACAAGAGGGAAAAGAGGGGAAGCAAAGGGGAATAAAGAGAAAACAAGCCGCTGTGTTTTGCACAGGAGCTCCACCTGTGAACGGATACAAGGTTGCGACTTCTTCTCTGTTCCTCCTGACCCTGACACTTCACAGGTCTCTTCTTATGATGCGTTCTTCCAGCTTACCTCTTAGTCCACACTTTAGTGTCTGCTATTCAGAGAGAGGCCAGAACACACTCTCTCACACAAGCACAACTATTTCAATGTATGTGTGTGTGTCAGCTTGGTCTTGTAAAAAGTAGTATAAGTCACAGCCAAAATCTCTGAGAACCACTAAACTAAGGAATACCAACATAACATGACCAACTCAGACATCTTGATTCTACTCACCCTTTTATTTCTAAACTCAAAGATTTCTACACCACTCTCCATTTCCATAAATGGGACTACCATCCAACTAGTTGTTTAACCCAAAGACCAGAAGTCACTGGGTCTCTTCCGTTAAGCTCTATCTACATCTATACCTCGAATCATAGAATCGATCCTGCAGGTGCAGATTTGTTTTGGGCACCCACACAATCGTGCACACTGAAGCATAATACAAAATTTATTTCTTCCCTTTTCCTAAAAGGGAGATTGTTACAATGAGACAGGTTTTACATTTTATTCTCTTTAAGGGGAGCTCATAAATTCTCTCTCCTTTTTTTTTTTTTTGTATTTTTGTATTTTTAAATGTTTAGTGATTTGTTTTTTCTTTTTTTAAATTTTTCCTTTACTATCAAAAAATCTGCCCCGTTTTTGAAAAATAATTGATAAAGAAAAAAGAGAACATGGAAGTTATGGTATATTTTCAGTTTGTTTTCTCCTTATTGGTACTCTCAGTCTTTTCTCTCTAACATTCCACCTAGAACCCCCTGATGGCACTTGTCATTTCGTTTCCTTTTTGTGGTGCTGGGGATGGTACCCAAGGTCTCACACATGCCACACAAATGCTCCACCTCTGAGCTACACCCCAGCCCACTACCTCTGGCCTTGAGTCTCAGTTACTGGTACACATGCTGTCTGCCCTAGTACTCTGCAGAGTACAGTACCAACAGTGCCTGTCGGAGGAGGGTTCCTTCTTGTTTTACTCTCATACCCGTACCCCTCCCCCAACCCCAGCAAAGCCTGACTCAGTCCTGTAGAAACCTGCTTTTGCAGACTCCTCTCCTGTGGCGCTTACAGTGCTGTGATGAGTTCCTGTTACCAGAGTTGTAACACTTAGAGCTTAATGGTGGGCTAGATTAAGTCTACTCCATTTTTTCCCTCCCTTTGTTGAGCCTTCCTTTCATTCTTCATGTTCTCGGTGAACATGAAGATCATGCTTTCGAAACTCTGGAATTAGAATGAGAAGACCAGGATAACTTTCACTGGATGGTTCAGGGAATTGTGCTGCCGAGAATAAAAGCATACAGTGGCTGGTTATGATGCACACATCTGTGGTCCTAGCACTCAGGGTGGGAGATACTGAGGCAGGAGGATTCCAAGTTCAAGCCCAACCTGGGCAACTCAGCAAGACCCTGTGTCAAAAAAGAGGTGGCAGCATAGAGAATGGATAGCTTACTGCAAAGACCCCGTGGTTAATACCCAGTACCACACACAAAGTGCACAGTGGGTGTGAGTAATGAGAGTGTGGGAAGGCAACGTGTGGCACCCAGGCATAAGAGGAGTCTGTTGAGTGTCCTGGCCAGTGTTCGGGAAGAAACTCCTGTACTTCATTCACAGAGAAATTTCTATCATTGTGAGTTTTGCATGACTCTGACCTCAAGGTGATTTCTAATGCTTCCCTACAGGTCTGAACAGTTCACACCTGTGGCAGGTCTCAGGCTCATGAATCATCAAGACGACCCTGCAGAGGTCACTGGTCTCCTCGCTGCCCTGCTGTTTTCCCACAGGGTGTTCTGTGTGGCTGCCGGGGACAGCACACTGGTGGGAAGAGCACCAGTCAACATAAGACGCATGCGCACATTTCGCCCTAACCAGCATCCTTTCCGTAAAGAGGAGAATGTCTGAGGTAGAGCCAAAGAAGCCATTTGGAGACCCACTGTTTTTATTTCCAGATAATGGGGCATAGGGCACTGATTACAACTTCTTTGTCTTTTGTAGTTCCAAGCAACTACCAGCAATCAACAAATAATTTTTAATAAAAATGTTATACCTGAGAGCAATAAATACTCTAACAGTGCCATTAAAAGTGGCCTGTAAACTATTCCTTGTAATTTCCTCCAAGCCAGTTTCAAACACAGCTAGCTCTATTAAACCATTAAATAAAACAGAAGAGATTGTGTCATAAAATGAGAATAGAGATTATGTTGAAGGAGGTTAGAAGCTAAATTTATAAGTAACTAAATTTTCTTAAGGAAGCAAGTGATAAAATTTTATTAAGCACAATCCATAAGTTACATAAAATATTTTCAGGTTGGACTCACATTCTGTCCAACAGCAATTCTTTACCTCTAGAGAGTGATGCAGTAATATGAGATATTTTAACAAGAGAAATGGAAAAGTTGAAAATAATTGAGAACTGACATAAACTTCACCTACAAAAAATAAAAAAGGAAAATACTTTATGATTTTGCAGTTTCAAGAACAGCAAGCAACTGACCTTGTCATATCTAAATTCAAAATATATCCTAGGCTCACAGAGGAGGCCAAAGTCACTTGTTCTTAGAAACTCTTACTTTTATATAGCATAAGGAGTATTTTTCTTTATTTCATTGTTGTTATTACTACTCTGTGGTCTTGGGAACTGCGCCCAGGGTCTTCGAACAGCCCCAGTTCTTTTGCTATCTTCCTGCCTTTGCTGCCCAGAGTGTGAGGCTTACACGTGTGTGAGATCACTCCTGGTAAGTTTTTTAAAAGATGTCATTTTGGTGAGCATCCTCTTCTTGAAAAAAACACCTTTTGAGACTGTCTTTTGCATATAATTTTATTTTACTTATTTCGTTGTAGTGCTAGGGATGGAACCCAGGGCCTTGTGCAGGCAAGGCCAGCACTTTCACACATTCCCAAGCCCCTTTGCCTTAAATTTCAGTGGTTTAATCTGAAAGCTGAGGATGAACCCAAGGCCTCATGTACATATTTCACCATGAGATGTACTTTCAACGCAAATCTAAAAAGGTTTTATTCTACTGAAAGAATCCAAAGTTGGATATTGGTAGCTTTTAAAGAAATACTGATGATAGGCTCAAGAGGAAAAATGGACATAGGAAATGAATTTTCCCTTACATAGGGGGAAACAATGAGCTAAAGGAAATGAGTCTGCAATCTTAGAATATTTTAGATATAACCTGTTTAAATGGGAAAGATTGCCCCTTTGAAAAGGTAATCCATACACAAGGAAGAAGTTCCTTCTTGCATGTCACTGTCCCCTTCTCCTCTGAATAAAAAGTCAAACACAAAAAGGGAAAAAAATCAATAATTCAATTTCATCTTCTTTAAATTAAAATGGGGCTAGGCATATGGCTTGGTGCAAAGGCCTTCGGTCCAAGGCCTTAGTCTTAGTCTGAGAAAAAATACTCAAGGAAAGGCTTATTGTCACTCACTGTTTCTAGAAGTTTGGTTCATAGTTGGCTGGCTCTATAGCAGGTTGGAAGGATAAGGGGCATCACAAACAGTTCATGGCAGGCAGAAGGCAGGAAGACAGCAAAATAATAGCAGCAGCTCTCTTTCTGTCCTTTATGTTCCATCAGGGTGGGGCCCCCTAATCCCAGCGTCAGACTCCCTAGCTCTGGCCAGCTCAGAAAAGCACCTCCTCTGAAGGCATGAAGTTCATGGAAGGACATCTAGATACAAGCCATAACACCCTCATGTGCTGGCTTGAATCTGGATCATCCCCCAAAACCTCCAGTACTCAGAGCCAGGGCTGATGGAAGTTGATTAAATTGTTGGCTGACACAACTGACTTGCTGTTAGGAGGTCAGACCTGGCTTGTTGCGAGTGCCTGGGCATGACTCAGAGGGGTACAACTCCCTTCTCAGATCCTCCCTTCTTTCAGGGCTTCCTGGCCACCACGATGTGAGCAGCTTTCCTCCATGCAGGCTCTTCCACCCTGTTACCGTCAACCCTGAAACTTCTGAACCAAAATAAAGCTTTTCTCCCTTAAGTTTCAGTTTTGGGTATTTTGACCCAGCAATGATGAAAGTGCGAAGAGACCTCAGAACTACAAAAATAAATAAAAAATAAATAATTAAATGCTTTCTAAATAAGGCACTGTTTTGTGAACATGAACAGCAACAAGAAGGTGAGATTTATACTACATCTCCAATTTTTAACTCTATTGAACAGTTAATTTGAATTGATAGCACTATTAATTTCCATCTCTTTAACATCAATAGAGAATTGGGTGTTAGTCTTTAATTCAGTGGATATATGTTTCAGATTGTTACTAATAGAACAGGAAAATCATTAGGAAAAATTACCTCTGGCTCACCCTCAAATGAAATCTCCGTCAATATAGAATTTTATAAAATAAGATTTATAGGGGGTGGGGGTTGTGAGCTGCGGGGGAAAGGGAAAAAATGAGAATCAAATTATGTTGTATTCTGGTACAAACTCTCAGTGTTGAATGTGATTATGATATGTATTCAAAATGTACCAATAAAGACAAAAAAGAAGCAAAAAAAAGAAATCAGCTCGCAATTGCAATGTTGAAATGTGCCATTAAAATACCTCATACTATGATAATTAAATATTATGTTTTCCAAAGATGCTAAAAAAATAAATAAATAAGATTTGTTGTTGAGGTCCACTGAAAGAAAATTTACATATTTCCTCAAGACCAGCCCTTCTTCTAACAATGAATGATATTGGAAAAAAGTCATTCAAATTATTTATGCTTATAAGTAGCCATATTCAGGGACTTGTCGAATTATAGTTTGATGCATTTCCTTAAAATGTACTTAGATTTTTACAAATTGTGTTTTGCCAAACAGTTTTTCTATTATTCCCAATACCATAAAACAATTTGAAATATATTTTAAAGCTCAGTGGGATTTTTTTAGTAGAATTATTTTGGCTCAATTTGTCAAAATATAAAGATCTTAAGAGGTATTTTAATTCCAAGAAGGCTTTGCAATATCTGTATAAATCTTGTAAGATTAATTTTCATCTTAAAAGGAAGTCTCATATTTTAGTACCTAGAATTAATTAACTTGAACTTCCATGATCCAGAATAATTTAAAATCTGACAAGCCATGGACACCAATTCTATGAATTTAATTACAAAGTATCTGGTACCTGGAAGGCATTCAATAAATACCTGCTAAAGGAGGAAATAGGGTGGAGGGAATTTTCTTGGTAATAAAAGGGCCACAACAACACTAAATTTTAGCCAATAGATGTTGCATGAGAAACTACTTAAGAAAGTACAGATTCAAATTTCACTGGGTGAAATAAAAAAGTGATATCAACTTTCACAGATTGTATTAAAAAGAGACAAGATTCCGTTCAAGATATTCATACAGAGATTTCATGGGACAATTAGCTTCAAAGTGAGGCTAGCAACTTTCAAGACTGTAGGCCAATACAAACCATTGTTACTGGCTTTTCCTGTGGTTTAGTGTAAAGAAAGAGGACAGGAAAGGTGAGAAATTAAAAATTGCTATCAAATATACTCTCCCTTAAAAAAGACTAGGCTTTCTTTTTTTTTTTTATCTTTATTGGTACATTAAATATACACATCATGATTGCACTCCATAATGGGAATTTGTACCAGTATAAGACACAACTTAATTCTCATTTTTTCCCATAGCCCTACCCACCCTAAGGACTAGGCTTTCTAAAAGAAAAGAAATCAGTAATTAAAGAGTCCAAACAGGAAAGTGAGAATCAAATATGTATTGAGATTCTATCTCACCATAATCAGAAAGACTACCATCAAAAACAACAACAAACAATAAATGCTGGCAAAGATTCAAGGAAAAAGAACTATTTTACACTGCTGGTGGAATGTAAATTAGTTATAGCCGCTATAAAAATCAGTACGGAAGTTCCTCAAAAATTTTTTTAAAAACGACCACTCGATCCAGTTAAACCACTTGTTGGTATATATCCAAAGGCATTAAAGTCAGCGTACTATAGAGATAACTGCATAATCATCTTTATTCTTACACAACACACAATAGCTAAAACAAGGGATCAGCCTAGGATAATTGGATGAAGAAAATATGGTATATACAATGGAATATTATTCAGCCACAAAGAACAAAATTTTGTCATTTTCAGGAAACTCAATGGATCTGGAGATCATGTCTAGAAAAAATAAGCCAGATCAAGAAAATTAAATATTGCATGTTCTCCCTAATATGTCAAATCTAAGAAGATGACAAAAATGTGGAAGGGTTAGTATTACTAGACAAGAGGAAAAAAGGAAAAGAAGAGAGAATATAAGGGTGAGTAACAGAGGTAATAACTATGATCAAAATTGTTATACTCATTTACTCCTCTCAAAAAAAAAAAAACATGCAAAACTAGGATGAGGGGCAAGCACCAGGGTGGGGTCCTGGGAGGGGAAATGATTATGTTATTTTCATGTACAATTCTGCCAAAATGAAAGCCATTAATCTGCATAACCAATGTGTACTAACAAAAATGGGGTATCTAATCAGTCACAGGCTCCAAGTAAAAATTTCTCACCGAAGAACAGAAAGGAAAAAAAGATTTCCAACTGAAGAAAATGATGTTCACCACAGTGTCCTACGTCCCACCTCAACTAGTACTGAGGTCTCAAACATAGTAGCGAGGGGGTCTGTCACCAAAGTATATCCCTCACACATCACACACACACACACACACACAGTGTTGTTCAAGATAGAGTCTCACTATGTAGTTTAGGCTGGTGTTGAACTTGCAATCCTCCTACCTTCCCAAGCAATTGTGATTACAGACATGCACCACCATGCTCAGCATCACTATACAGCAATGCTCTCTGAGGCATAGTTTTACTGTGCTATTCCTGCAAACTGCAACCCAAGTTTGTCTCCCACACATCACCCAACACCTGCAACCATTCAGCTAACCTGAACAACACACTGCATTTGCCAATGTGGAACAATGGCTGGGTCCCTCTGTGAATTAAGTATTACTGGATTTACACACATGCATGCTATACAGTTGCTGTGAGGATTGGGTTTGGGCAAATGCATAGAAAATTCAACTGCATGCCAAAGTCTAAGGGCCATTTCCACTAAAGGCAATGTGTTTACACACTATCTGCTAATCACATTCCTAATGATACTCACCAGGCTCTCTGAACCACAGAAAGCAACAGAGAAGGTAACTTGGGCTCATAACGACCAGATAACTAGGCAGAAGGATAAGTAAGTCAGTTTGTTCCAACCTTATCTCAACAAAAGCTGAGTGTGATACAAGTGGGAGCTATTGGAGGGAGGCCTAGTGACAGGGTCTTCCTGTCATGGTGGCTTTGCTTTCCAGGGATGTCTGGACCCTGCCCCAACCTTTTCACCTTGCTTGCTCTGTCCTACATTCTGCCATGGTGTGCTGCCTCACCACAGGCTTGACAGGTCCAAGCCAACAAGCTATGGGCTGAAGCTTCCAAAACTGTGAACCAAACTCAGAGCCAAGATGAAAACAAAACAAAACAAAAAAAACAGCTGAGAATGTCATGTAGTGCAAAGGCTCTGAAGTTGCAATCCCAGGAACAACAATAACAAAGTTAAAAACAATATTGAGGCCCGGGCAGTCATGCATGCTTTTAATTCAGCACTGAGGGATTCGAGGCAGGAGGATGAGGAATTCAAGGACAGCGTGGGCAATTTAGCGAGATCTCAAGACAGAAAAGTAGAAGTGACAGAATACAGCTAAGTGGTATAATACTCCTGTGTTTGACCCTCACTGTTGAAAAACATGATATTGAAAGTTTACTTTTCTGTGGACCTAGGGATCAAACTTAGGGCTTCGTAATGTTAGGCAAGTGCTCTACCACTGAGAGAGGACCACACTCACCCCACACCCCATATTGGTTTTTTGAGACAGGCTCTCACTAAGTAGCCACAGTTGATCTTGAGTTCACAATCCCTGTGCCTTAGCCTCCTTGACTGGGAATATTGGCATTATGCCTCACCTATATGAACGTTTACTTTTACTCAGTGCTAGGGTTCAAACTCAAAATCTCACCATGCTTCTGACCTCTCAAAACACTGGTGTAGTAGTTTTACACATTTTAAACTCTGGGAGCCAGGGATTTAGCTCTGTGGTTCCGGCACCAGCTTTGCAAGTGCAAGGTCCTGAGTTCAATCCCTGGTAACCACATACAACAATGCCGGGCATGGAGACTCATGCCCACCAACAATCAGTACCACACAACACAGTGCTGGG
>PVIR01035254.1:0-16628 GCA_004026965.1 Petromus typicus | reverse complement strand
TAAAAAATGATAAGTTTGAATCATTTCTACTTAAATGGACATACCTTGAGGATATCCTCATAAGTGAAATAAATAGGGCACAGATAGGTACATATCGCATCTTTTCTCTGGTATGAGAAAATAAAGATGTAATGAGTCCTAGCATTGTATGTTATATATTGTGAAATAGAAAATGCTCAATGTAAATAGGGTGAAGGGGAAAAATGTTGAGATTGTAACAAAAAAGTAAGAAAACAAATTTTATGTATATGGGGGGGTGGTAGGGTGGGTAGGGTTATGGGAAAAAATGAGAATTAAGTTGTGTCTTATACTGGTACAAATCCCCATTATGGAGTGCAATCATGATGTGTATATTTAATGTACCAATAAAGATAATAATAAAAGAAATTTTTTTAAAAAGTACATAAAATGCTAAAGGTTGGAAAAAGTAATACAATTAATGAATAATTAATTACATAGAATATTCAAAAGAGTCAGCAAGTAAATATTAGTTCTAATAAAAGGTTCTGCTAGGTTGTCAGAAATCAATATACAAAAATCAATGGTTATTTTTAAACTGTAACTTTTAAAGGACATTATTAATCATGGCAATAAAAATTTTTAGATGTTCATAAATAAACTTAACAAATGAAGTGGAGGATTTTTACAGAAAAAGCAACAAAACTTTATTGAAGGAAAAGATAAAGGAATTTACTATGTTTGTAACAGTTCAGTATTTCAAAGATGATAGGTTTCTCCAAATATATCTACGAATTCAATGCAATTTCAATAAAAATCCCACTAAGGTTTTTCAAAGAAGTTGACAAGATGATTCAGCTAAATAATTACAAAGAAGGAGGAAGAGACAAAAGACAAGAAGAAAAGAAAAAAAGTTATGCTTTTGAGTGATAATGCTATATTATCATAGATTTAAATAGTATGATATTGCCACAAAGAGTAGAGCTTAGAAAAGGAGCTGCTTAACTATATAAATTTGAACTATCAGAATGCTATCACAAATCAATTAGGCCATCCATGCAACACATGATCTTCTTAGGCCAGGCTGAATTCAATTCCTGGTACCAAATAAATAAATGATGTTCCTTGTAATATTATGGGAACATATTTAAACCATTTTGTATAATGAATCATCACACTAAACAAAAGAAGGGTCCACACATTCATGTAGAAAAGAGTAAAATTTTGTGCAGCAATCATTAAAAATTACTTCCCTGTGAAAAGTATAATTTAGAAAGAACATAGAATAGCTTGATATCTGAGTACTGCTGCATACTCATAATGTTATGAATATAAATCATGTTAAGAAAATTAAATATTAAAGCTGTAACAACAATTAAAATAGGAATTTTTTTGAATCCAAATGATAATAAAAAGTAGATCATTAACTATTGTGGAAGGTGTTTACAACCTATGTAATTTACTTTGTGCAGTCAGACCATAAAAAATGCCTTGAAAATCAGGCAAGGTAACAGTCCAAGTAAAAAGCAAGCCCAAATAGATATAAACATGATTTTGGGGAGAACACATTAAAATGGTAGCACTATTGCTAAGACAAAATGCCCAACACCCAAAGTTAAAGGAGAAAAGGGTTACTTGGCTCACAATATCTACAGGTTTCAGTCCGTAACTGGCTGGCTCCAAGGCAGAGTGACATGAAAGAGAGGTAACACAGAGGAGAAATAGTTCATGGCAAGCAGAAAACAAAGGCAGAAGGCAAGAAGCTGCAACCAATAACAGCAGGTTCTTTCTGCCCTTTTCCTTTCTACCTGGTTCCAACACACTTTAGTTCCTGCCCCCTCTGAAAAATCCTCTCCTATGACGAATGAGGCTACACAGAAAGGCATAACAATTACCCACTATGTATCCTTGGAAAGATTACTGAAATAATCTTCATCAATTCTTTATGTATAAAAAATAAGGAACAATAATATCACCCATGTGGACATCAAAGAACTGATGTAATGTAAAGTGCTCAGAATTATGCCTGGCATATAGTATATTTATGACTATCCTTATCATTATCATCATTGATGTTATTACTATCACTTGGACAGTGATCGCCTCTGAGAAAGAAGGGACATGAAATGGAGAAGAATCTAAACTTTACCTGTAAGGATATGTAGAGACATGCAATCATATATTAAGTTTGACTTTAAGATGAATACAAAGCTTGGTGTATTGAGTATATGGCTGTTTGTCACGTGACCTTCTGTACTTTGTTGGGTATTTCAAATAGTCCACAGACTAAAAAGCATTTTTATTTTTAAAGTTAAGAAGATGTTCTTTGAAATACTATAAGAATAGTATTCTCATTTTTTCTCATTCTCATTTTTTCATTATTCTCATTTTTTCCCATTCCTTGACACAGCCTACAACCCTTCACCCTCTATGTACATAAGGTTTTTTTTTCCTTTTTTTTATTGCCATCACAATTTTTTCTGTCCCCTCGTTACTTACTATAGGAATATATTTAAACTGTCTTATATATTGAACAACTGTGAAGAGAAGATATTTATGGGGAAAAAACACTTGACAGATAGCTACCTGGTAGCAGTAAAATTTAACTGAAGAAGGAAAAGCCAAGGATTTTAAAAGTTATGTTTTCTAACATCTTAGATCCCAGAGCATCAGTAAAACATGCAGTTATGCAGTTTTCAGGGAGTTTATATATAGGGTTTCCTGAAGGGTCAAGGAAATACTACTGGTTGATAAAATATCCAAAATTATATTTCCTACAAAAATTATTAGATTAATCTATAAAAATGTATTCATATTAATGAATACTTATTGAACTTCACTTATGTGTACATACATGCTTTTGTTTTATCTTTTTACCTGAGGCAGATGTTAGATATCACTTTTTAAAAGACTTTTATATTCATTATATGCATACCTCACAATAAAGACCTTTTACGATTTTCTAGAAAGAAAGTTATTTGCCACAGTGCTTTCAGAAGCAAGTAGCAATACTCATGTAAACATGGCTTACATGACAGACATTTATTTGTTGTGAAACCTACAGAGAAATCTGGAGGTTAGTAGTTCTATGGTTGACTCAATTGTTCTCAGAGTCTTTCTGCTTTTTTGACCGCCATGGTGTGTGTCAGGACACTCTGCTTAGGGACACAAGATAGCTGCCTCAAGTCCAAGCATCATAGTTCCATACAGTCAACCTCCAAGGCAGAAAGGAAAGAGATAGCAGACTTCTTGCTTGTCTCATGTTTACTGGGTAAGAAAATGTTTCCTTGAAGTCCCTCAAGTGACCTTCTCTTCCACTGCTGAGAACCTAACTGGGTAAAACAAACATCCTTAGACTGTTTATAGGCCACCAGAATGGAAGGTCATGACACTGCAGACCCACTAATTCACCTGTGCAGCCAGAGCCCTCATGGCCTAACCCTTCCCACTAGGCTTTAACTTCTAACACTGTTGCAATTAAGGATCAACTTTCCAACACTTTCCAAGCTTTTCAGGAAAACGTTCAAAGCACCGCACCACACCATGCCCTAGAACTGAGATCATGTTTTTCACACATTACCATCTGAATCTGAACAATATCTTAGTTGTATTATCGAGAGAAGGAGCTTTTGTGCCACAAAGAGAAGCTTAGCCTAGTCTTACTGAGTGAAGGAGGCAAAGGAAAAAAACAAACCAGAAATCATAAAACTACAAAGTATCTATTCAGTTTTTCCCACAAAGCTCAAAAGCTCATGGCAGACATTGTTGGTAGTTCCTAAGTCATTCCCAGTGGCTATGGATTTAGGGAGCCCTCAAACTTCATGTGTTAGACAATCAATCCTTACTTTAACAGTGTGGAGAAGAGGGACTTTTTAAGAGTTGATTAAACTATGAGGGATTAATGTGTTTCATGAATGAATTAATGCACTATCATAGGACTGGGTTCCTTATAGTAGTTTTGGTATGTAAGTGAGTTTAGCCCACTCTTACTCTCTCTTAGCATGTGATGTCTTCCATCATAAGTTAGAGAGAAGACCCTATCCAGCTTCCAGAAGACATTCCAGCTTCCAGAGTTATGAGGAAAATAATTCATTTCCATTATAAATTACTCAGTCTCTGGCATTCTGCTGTAGCACACAGACTGAACTAAGACATTACTCTTTCATCAGGAGTACCAAATTAATTTGTATTTTAGGCAGCCAACTGTTTTATAGAAGTTAGTGCATCTGTGTCCTAAAAGTGAATCTTCATTGTGTTGTATTCATTAATAAATCTATTCCCCTTTTCAGCAATCCTTTTTTGTTTTTTAAAGGTTTTTTTTTTAATTTTAAAAAACACCTTAATATAATATAAATAAATATAAAATCGTTTCTATGAAAAAATAATTTTTCATAACAAAAGTGATTAGAAAACAACAATAATAAATACATTGTGATATTCAGGGCATTCAGCAATTATTTGAAAAATGGGATATTAAGGGAATTCTGCTATGGAGCCTCTGGAAAAGGGTAAAATAAAGAGGCTTATCTCCTGGTCTAGGAACACTGAGGTGTGAAGGCACATTTGATGTGAATGCTGTAGCTACCTTTCAAACTGGGGGCAGAAAAGTCTGTAGCTACCACAGTGAAAAAAAGTGTTCCTAAAGATACTGATGAACTTGTAATTTAATCAACCTTTTCCAATCCTCGTCCTAACTTCTTGGAAAGAGAAATAATAACTCTTCTACTTTGCTTAGGCCATTTTGTTTGTTTTGTCACTTGCAATCAGATAATCTTTACTCCATATTCACATAATTTAATGAGGCTTCATAACCTAGATATGTATGAGCTAAAAGACCATATCTAGCAGTTTTAAACTGACTCTAATTCACATTTTCAGAATAATCAAATTCCACAATGCTTAAGAAAGCTTTCACTAAGAGTTCTTACATATAAGATAATTTTCCAAGCTGCATGAGGAGTCACATATTGAGAGAGTACAGGGATAAAAAAAAAAAAAAAAAAAAGTGCATGATCCTTAAATTCAAAAAATTTAAAATGCAGTTGACAGTAAAAAATTTAATTGGTTACATCAATTTTAAAGACACAGTCCCATTATTTTCAAGGATGGCATCTATTATCAACCAAGTAACAAACTGTACTATTACACCATAATATATTAAATATCAGAATCCCTTACCATACAAAAATCACCGGATACTAACCTGTACTAGATAAATCTTTAATTTCATAAGGTCAATCCTTCTTTTGAAATAGCTACTGACATGTGAATAGATTTACTTTTCCCCTGAGCAAACTGAAATTCAAAGAGAAATGCATAATGTCCCCTTTTTTATTTAAAGTATTTTACCTTTTATGAATGATCATTGTGGACTCAAAATTAGTGGAGACCAAATTAATGAGTGCTCACTCTATTTGCATTAGAGTATGCTGATTTTCAATTTGATGATTTATCTTTGACTGCATTGATGAAAATCAACCTAACACAGAGACAGCAGATAGCAGGTCAACCCTAATATACATTTTGGTATTTGAGGAGAAAGTGCCCAGGGCAAAGAGCATCCTAAGTAGTGCTAAGAGCACATTTTGCCTGCATAGAGACCCTAAGGGAGATAAAGAGTGCTGAGCCATAGCAGGACGGCAGCAACCGAGACGGGAATTACTTGGGTTCTGAATGTGTGTACCAGAGCATACAGTTATTAAAACCCCACTTTAGACCATAGAGTAAACGCATGGATGAAGCAGTTGCTCTTGACAGCTAAGTCAGGTTTGACTTGTCTCTTGTAGAGTGCTTCTGTAAAGAAAATGTCCGTGGCTCAGCAAACCTGGCTTTAGTTCTTAATTTTAAAATATATAATTAACAAATACGTTGTATAATTAGGATACATAGCATGATGACTTGTCATACATTGTGTACTAATTGTTGCAAATTAACATACCTATCGCCATCCTATTACCCTTCGTGAAGAGAGGAATGAGAATATTTAAGATTTACTTTTCTTATCAATTTTCAAATAAACAATAGTGTTATTAGGTATAGTCACCATGTGTACAGTAAGTCCTCCAAACTAACTCATCTTATAACAGAAAATCTGTATTCTTTGACCAACATCTGCCTACTCCTAGTAATTGTTCTCATATTTTTAGTTTGTATGAATTTAAATTTTTTAGACTCTACATATAATTAAGGTAATACAATATTTTTCTGTGCCTGAGTTATTTTACTTAGCATGTACTTAGCTATGAGGTTCATCTATATTTTTAGAAATGGAATATTTTCTTCTGATGATTGAATAATATTCCATTGTGTGTGCATATATATTATATAATATATATATATATAATATATATATATATATATATATATATATATATATATATATATATATCCACATACACAGTTTCATTATCCATTCAAACACTGATGGATATTTTGGCTCTTTCTGAATCTTTAATTATTATAAAATAAACATAGAAGTGTAGATATCTCTTTAAGATACTGACTTCATTTCATTTGGATATGGTGGCAGTCAGCTCTTCTTCACTGGGGTCAAATAGCAGGCATCCATAGCTTACAGGAGCAAGGGTTTATTTTTGGTTCATCATTTCTAAGAATTCTGTCCATGATGCCCTGGTTCCAATATACAAACATCATGACAGAAGGTTTGGTAGAGCAAAGCTAATTAGTCCATGATATGGAAATGGCAAGGAAACAAGGACAACAAGAAAGGAGCCAGCGCCAGATGTATTTTACAAAGTATGCCTCTGTGAGCCACCTAGAAGTGCACTCTACTAAATAGCTCAGAAGTTCAAAAGCCAATGAGGTAGACAAATTCACTTTAACTGTCAAAAATACATACCCCTACATGGGATTGCTAGGTCATTTGATAGTTTTATTTTATTTTTTTAACTTGTTTTAAGGAACCGTCATACTGTTCTCCATAATGCCAACTTATATTCTCTATTCAACTTATATTCTCTATGCCAACTTATATTCCTTTAACAGCATATAAGGGTTCCATTTCTCCATATCTTTGACAACACTTATCTCTTGTCTTTGTGGAAATAGCTATCAGGGTCCGTCTCACAATTGTAGTAGAAACGTGAATTACTGAATTCAGAATGGTCATGCAGTGATCTCAGTAAAACTATTTAAAAATCTTTTGCTGTAGCTGTAGGCATTTTCATCTTCAGAAATCCAGTGCCAATGAGATCTGTAAATAGAAAGTCTTCATTAATGGGGGACTATCATTCTTAGTTGAATCCCAAATAAAAGACTACTTGGATTGGAAAGAGGTTGAAAAACGCAGGTCAAAGATGAAAGAACTTTCACTGAACAGAGAATCTTGCAATCTTGGAGGGTAGTGTTACACTACATTGATACTTAAATAAATACATGTCAGTGTTAAGGTCATTAAAGACAAGGAGAGCAGAAGCTGTCACATGTTAGAAAAGACTGAAGATAACCAAATTAATATGACATCTTAGGTTGAATCCTACAGTAGAAAAAGTACAAAAGTGAAAGGACTATAAAACCACATCAAAACCTGTAGTTTAATAATATAGCACAGTATTGATGGTTTCATTCTAACTGGTGTATTATGGTTATATAAGATGAAACCAGTAGGGTACAGTGATATAGAAGTACTCTGTATATCATGATAGATCTTTTCTTTCTTAATATTAAAGTGTACTACATAAGTTAAAAATGAAACACATTCAAGACATTGTTCTGTATGATGAGTGCAGGTATAGAAACTGCTTTAAAGAAATCCATAGAACTATTTGACTTTATTTCAAGAAAAAAAATTATGTGCACTATATAGCTTTCTGGACAAAGCTCACTGCCTCTTGGGTGAGATCTATGGCTTTGAGGGAAAAGCTGAAGTATTTACTGGTCATACTATTACTCATTTCCTACTTCCTATATGTCAGTTCATTTAACTTCTGTGTTTTGAGGAAGAATTGGAGCTCAGGGAATCTAAATTTCAAGGCAAGCAGGTTACTTACAAGTCACAGTTATGGACCACATATTGTCAGCCTTATGTGAAAGACTATCCGTTCTTAAAGTCTGTTCTTTGTAGAACAAGTTTCTGCATAAGATTTCATTTGGTTAAAAAAAAAAGTTCTATTGCATGAATTTGCCCATTTTGTTGGAACAGAAAAGGATTTTCTGTACTGTTTTAAACTTGTTATAAAAATTTGTTGTATCCACAAACTGAGAGAAAATGGCTCAGTGAATCTTCATGTATTCATTATCCAGCTTCAACAATGATTTGTACCATAAGCACTACCCACATTTGCTCCAACAAAAGTATTTGCAGAAAATTCTAGGTATTGTATCATTTAATATAAATATTATACATTCAATGTAAACATTTCTCTATGTAGCTCTAAAAGATAACATATTTGGTAAGGAAAAAAACCCCACAACCTCCCTATCAAACTTCAAGAGACAGCAATAACGCTCCATCAAATCTCCAGGCAGTGTTGAAATTTCTCCACATACTCATATTTTATTATTCTTACAGTTTATTTAAACAAGACCTATGCCTTACATTTGGTCTTTATGTCATTTGTCAGATAATCTGAAGTTTCCTTTCCTGTGAGGGCTTGTTCACTCTTCAGAGTTTTCCATTTCCTGGATTTGCTGATGATGTTCTTGTGGAGCCATTTCACACATTCTCCTCTCAACAGAACTTCTGTCGGCTGATCCTTTCTTAAATATTTTCTTCCACAGTCACCTCCAATCTGGTCCCAACAGTGATCTCTTCGTTGCTTTGGCTTTAGTCCAGCACAGTTGAAATCTGGACCCACATACGTAATGGAAAATGCTATTTGCAGTGCACACAATCACCTCCAACTTCAATCATTCTGTCCAAACACAAAATCTTGGTTTTTTCCCTCCTTTACCAATCCTTCAACCTATTCATTTCTTTCTTCTCAGTACATGGAATCACAGTCTTCACAGGGTCCAAGCCAGAAACATGGGCACCATCTTTGATTCTTCTCTCTCCTTGACTCAATCCATTCCAACTTATTTCAGTGCTACCAAACCGATGTGATCAATCCATTCCCTCCATTTCCAAGCCAACACCCTCAGTACTACCTCTAGTATCTCTTATCTGGATCTTTTAAAACTCCCTTAACTTATTTTCTCATCACAATTCTTATCCTATTCTAAATTTATTTTATTCTGCATTTAGAATGGCTGCTCTAAAACAAATATGATTACACTGTTCTCCTATTTAGATTCCTTTGATGTCTCTTTACTGCTCTAAGACTAAAATGCACCGCTACACATGGAAAACCTTCAGAATTTGTACCCTCCCTACTTTCCCAGACTTATTTCCCCCCTGCCTCCCCCACCCCGCTGAACCTCCAGAGATGACCCTAGACTCTTGCACATCTCATCACTGTCCACATACCTTTTCCCTCTTACTGCTCAAATGGAGTTACACTCCATCTTTTCTCTCTTATCTGCTTAAATTCTACTTGTGCTTGGATTGCTTTTGCTACTTTCCTCCTGTTTCCTTCACTGGAGACCTCAAGTCTCATCTTGCATTCTCTCTTAGCACCCAGACTAAGTCCTATAGCAACTTTGCTTGTATTTCTCACTACACAATCATCTTAAGAATAGGATAGATATTTTATTCTTTTCATATTCTTAGGGCCATATAAATTTCTAGTTTATGGTAAGCATTTAAATAATAAATTAGCTGCATTGATAAAGGAATGCTGTCATTAATTTTGTCAATTTGACCAGGTCAAGAGATACCCAATGGCTAGTAAGCTGTTATTTATGAGTGTGCCTCTTAGGTTGTTTCCAGAAAAATATTAATATTTGTAGTATTAGTAGACTAAGACAAGAAGGTCTGTCCTCACAGTATTGGCAGGAAAACCATTGTGGGCTTGCAAGCAAACAGAACAAAATGGCAGAAGAAGAGCAAACTCCCTACGAAATCCATCTTCTGTCATTGGACTTAAGAGCTCTAAGTTCTTGAATTTTCAGATCTCATGATTTAAACAAGCATCCCTCCCCCCACCCCATACACACACTCCCAGGACAATCCTTTGTCCTCGGACTAAGAGTTACAGCACTGGTCCACCCAGACCTTTTTTTTTTGGACTCAGACTAAACCATGGCTATTCTGTCTTTCTAGCTTGCAAATGGACCCCTTGGTCATTATAATCACATGAGCCAATTTACCTAACAAATTTCTTCTTTCTTCTCCTTTATCCTCCATCATATTTTTCATGAAAACCTAAAATAATATAAAGATGCATGAATGAATGACTCTATCTCTGAAAATGTTCAGGTATATACAAGCTAGACCTGCACAAAGACACACCAGATAATTTTTATGTTCAAGAACTTCAATTCACAAAGATCTTTTTCTCTTGTAATAGGAATTTCTCAGATTTCTTCAATAACCAATCAATTATCCACTTTATCTTGTTCGACAAGGCTTTTTTTTTTTTTTTTTTTTGAGACAGGGTCTCGCTTTGTGGTTCATGCTGGCCCTGAGCTCAGCCTCAAACTCACATCACAGCAATACTCCTGCCTCTGCCTCCTGAGTGCTGGGATTACAGGAGTGAGCCACCACACCTGGCACTGTGGTATGTGGTACTGATTGCTGCTGGGCAAGAGTCTCCACGCCCAGTATTGTATGTGGTTACCAGGGATCGAACCCGGGCCCTTGCGCTTACAAGACAGGCTCCGGAACCACTGAGCTAAATCCCCGGCCCCTTGAATTTTTTTTTTTTTTTTAATAATGAGATACTAGAATGGCGTAGGTTTTCAGATGTGTTATAATTTCTCAGTTACCATTTCCACGTGGAAATATCTGTTCCACCAGCTTAATTTAGTTCTCTAATTTTGAACTATAGACTACAGTTGCTAACTTGTATTAGATCCTCTTGTTACAGGGAGAATCTGTGTTTGTACTGCATTGAAAAAGTCGAGCTGGTTTCTGCCATGACTGTTTGCATTTCCTTCCAAACTTTTCACTCCCAGATGAAGGGAGGAGGGAAAAATTTATTTTTTTGTCTATTTTCTTTGCCAAATCAGAATTCCAACTGCCTCTAAGGACTACAGCTTGAACGATAATCCCCGTCTCCCTATCCTTCCTCCCAATCATGTATGCATTAAGGCCATACACAGACAACTCTAGAAGTCTACTTCAAGAGAAACAACATATCCATTTTGAAAAAAGGACATTTTCCTAGATATTGGGCTTCAAATACCCACATTTCCCAAAAGATAGGTTTCAGAGAAATTTGTTTTCACTGAGATTTGGGAAGCAATAAAATTTTAGGTGAAGGATGTCAATTCCTCAACCCTATCACCAGCCCCACTATTGCTACTATAACCAAGAAAAGAAGGCTTGTTCTTCTGTCATCAGCCAGTCAACCTTCATGGCTACAACCACCTCTACAGTCATCATTTTCTAATTCTGGACTATGCTAACTGGTGTGCTTACTTAACTGGTGCAAAGGTATCCATAGGTGCTTGCAGCTTAGGAAAGGACCTAATGAGGCCAATGGAAGGAAACAGATTTGTATGCAATGGGCTACATTTCCTGCTCAGATTTCTCAGAAGATATAAAATGTTCTAGAGAAGAAATAGTTATAGGGCACATCCAGGCCCCTCAGGGACCTTACAAAAGGACTACCCAACTGTTACTTTCAAGGATAAGAAGGGGAACATGGAGGAGGCCTGGGATGAGAAGACTAGCTGGGGGAGCAAATGCAATCTGACTTTCTCCATTCCATCCTCTAGGCATAGACACGCATTGTTATCCGAACTCACTAGAACTTAGTGGGGGTGGCTGAGAATACAGAAAGATCAATGGGCTTCAAATTGACTTAAGTTGAAATGTTCTCCTATGTGGTAGAGAAAAAGCATGAGATAGATACTGCCATGAAGGTGGGGAAGGTAAGGATACTGTATCTGCTTACAGGAATTTCTGGCTGGAGAATCATGCCTATTAACTCTTTTGTCATCCCAAATTACTCTGAAGTTTATTTTTGAAATAGAAATTTCTAATACCACTTAACTCTAAGCTGCATGTTTGTGTGGGTTCCTTTGTTGGGAGCATTCAACTCAGGGCTTCACGTATGCTAAGCAGGCACTCTACCATCAAGCTACAACCCATGCTTGTCACAGCGCTTTTAAGTACACCTGACTTTTTATTTTTGTTTTTAGCTTTGCAAATGATGTAGCTCATTAGAAAAGGATTTTGTTGTTGTTGTTGTCGTCACTTACTTTTAATGATGTTATTCTTAAAATCAATCTTTCAGGAATTCTTAAGAAAATTTGAACTTTCCTAACACTAAATGATAGAAATATCTAGAATTTTACATGCTGAATAGATAAAGCTTGCTAATAAGACAAATATTTCAGAAGATTTATTGTTAAAATAATCAGCATAATTACTAGTTATTGTGACAGTTTTTAAAATGCAAGAAGTTATCAAAGCTACATGGCTTTTTTTTTTTTTTCATTTTTAGGGGAAAATTACTTTTGGGTCCAAATGAAAAAAGCTGTGTTGAAATGGTATGAAAAAACATTTTAAAAAATAGAACATTTAGACCCATTTAGAAATCATCAGCCTGCTAATAAATGCAGGGTTTGGTAAGTAAAAGTGTTTGGCTATCTTTCTGAAAAAAAATATTTTTAAAGACAGTAATTTTCCTATTTGGCTCTTTTTCTAAGTTCTTTTTTAGCTCTCCAATATTTATATCAAGCATGCACTGGTTATTATTTGAAGGCATGGTTATAAACATATACTGTAAAATCAGATTCCTAATTAAGATAGACTTTCATTTTTAATATGGATATTTTTCTGTGTTTAGAAGTCTTTCCCTGCACATTTATAATGTTTACACCAAAAAATTATCTTTCTTGTTCACAAGTAAAAAGGAAAAAAAAGCAAACGTATACTACTTAACTTTCTTTTTCATAACAATGCACATCTAGTGTGTCTATAGATTCAGACACACAGTGAAATCCAAAGTATGCACATCAATTAGTAGTCACTAATTATTATCAAGAGCTACAGTGATTAGCTACAGTTATTGTATCAGAAACACTTCATTTCTTTCTGCACTTTCTTGGTCTCCTTGTCTTCACCATTCTACCATAATCTTGAAATTCCCTGTATCTTTCCACCCAGCTATACCCTGTATCTTGAAGTCAGAGTGTGGAGTGAACTCTTTCAGATAACTTCCCTCACGTAGTTAGTACAGAGTCCTTCCCTTATCCATGGTTGCTTTCTGCTGTGTTGGTCACCTGCCATCCATCAGGGTCTGCATATATTATATGGAAAATTCTAGAAATAAACATCGAATCTTAAATGGCCATTGTTTTTGTAATGTGGTGAAATCTCACAGCTTCCTACTCTATCCAGCCTAGGGCATGAATCATCCTCTGCCAGTATACGCCCTTTAAACTCTACTTGTCTGTGGGTTCCTTAGTAGCTGCTATGATTATTATATTGTCTGCCACAATTTCACACTACTTGTGTTCAAGTAACTCTAGTTTTACCTAATATAAATGCAAAAGCAGTGGTGCAAAGGAGGCATCAGAGTGTAAATACAAATGGACTGATGAACCTAGTACTAGGTGGCCCATAGGGAAAAAGATAGGTTTGGTATTATCCGTGGTTTCAGGCATGAGGGGACTGCTCTCAGACTATATCTGTTGAGGGTAAAGAAGACTATTATGTATCATCCCCTTCACAAAATTATACTGTAATTTATTTCCAGCCATTCATATTATTATTAGACATTTGATTTCATATTACATATCTATATGCAATCCATGTTAGGATCATTATTCTACTGTACTCAATTACATGATCCTTAAGGGTAGAGATGCAGCTTGGTCTTTGGAACTTGATGTCTCAAGTCTGGGGCTGTATGTTCCTCCCACAGAGCCAGACTCTTCTCCCAACATTCATTTCTCCTGTTTGTGATAACAGAACAATGGGAAAGAATGAGCTAAATTCCATTTCTCATATTCTTTTGAAAATAAAAATTGATGGGAAGGATTTTTTTGGCCTTTTCCCTCCTCTTCTGGATAATGATGGAGGTATGAGGGCCAGAGCTTATGATCTTGAGGAAAAAGTCCCCGTGTCAAGAATGGCTGAAGCAGAAACGGGAGAGCTGAGTCCTTGTGCCTAGAAAAGGACCACCATTCTGGAGCTAGGCTCTCTACTGTGCATCAGAGAAAGGGAGTGTGTGCATGCGTGCGTTTGTGTGTGTGTTCTGTTAGAAAGACTGAATCTGAAGCAACGGAGGGACCTTATTAAGCGGTAACTAAAAGCTGCCATCTTTGTTTCTGGGGCTGGAGGGTGTAGGCAGTTGAGAGGAGAGATGGCTGTAATGTGGGGGAGAAGAACAAGCTGGAATACACTAACTGGAATCCATAAAGATAGACTGAAATCTGTGCCAAGTCCTGTTGACTTTGATCTTAATAGAGCGAATATCCTGATTACCCAGGCCTTCATCATGAAGCTGATCATATACACCTGTCTCAGAAGTCAAAGAAGCTGAACAAAGATCCTTTAAAACATAAAGCACTCACAGGACTAGGTGCTCTCCATACCAATGGTAATCCAGTGTAAAAGTGATAATTTGGGTGGGCTACACAGTGCTCAATGCTACAGGTCTACCCTCTAAATCTCTCACAGAACATGTGACCCACCGTAACTAGAAACTTACAGAAGAAGGTCAGAACATGTGGTTTGACATTACAAAGTGCCCACTTTGCAGATTTCTTTAAACTCTCTCATTTAAATTACTTTATTTTGATCCTCGAGTTTTCACAAAGAAATGTAATCATTAACCAAACCCTGGGCCCCTATAAACAAATGTTAATAGATGAACTGGGCAATGTTATGCTCTGTGAATTCAGATAACATAGAGACTTCCTTTGTCCTGTTAATAGGTAAGATAGAACTTTAAAACAATTTTTAAAAATTTTAAGAAAAGTATAATTTATGAAAAATAAATGTTTAAAAGATTAAAAAGACAGTCATAATATATAAGTGTATTTTGCTTTCCAGAAATAAGACTGGAAAGTGATGAAGTAATTGCCCACTAGATTATGAAAGGCATGGTAAAGGAAACACAAGCTTGTAGATTTGAAATGCTAGTTCCAGGAGAAAAAAATTAATATAAAAACACAAAGTCAGTTTAAACATGTGGCTGCTTTGTGTCTGGCAAAAACTCTTGCTACTTAAGCACCTATGTTTAAGTATTCTTCCATTTCAGTTGTAGTAGTTCCTTGAAATGTCTGAATTATTTCCATAAGCAAGTGTCAATAACATGTCAAGTGGGTCCTCTGGGATAGAGTAAGGGTTGCAAGTAGGTTATGGAAAGTGGGTGGGATGTTTGTGATCACTAAAAAGAGGAGAAAACAGGATTGAGTAGAGAAATCTTTCAGATGATGCTACTGCTCTGACTGGCAGCGAGGAGAGCCTCAGACTGTGCTGGAGAAGCGAGCTGGTAAAATTTGATCTGTGAGGATTTCCCAGGGCAAAGACAGTCCACTTGAGGAGCCTCAGAATAGACAGAAATGGCCAGCCCCTAGAATTTGGGTCATGCTCAGTCACTGGCTTGGACTTTTCTGGGTAGAAGACCTTGATCTCAGCCCAAAAGCTGAGTTAGATCCCAAGGTGCTGAAATTGTAGACTGTCATCCCACTGTGCTCTCCACAAGTGAACTCCTGGTTCTGTGACTGCTGTGAGCACAGTTAGTTAGAGAGATTATTTCAACATGATTGACAAACTCATTTCCCAAAGCTAAGCTGACAAGAATTAATTAGGAAGTATGATTGAAAAGTTAATTGAAGGAGGGATGGGGAGATGTTAACTGAAGGATAGACAAGATAAATAAATGCAAGAGATAGATACTATGATTAGTAACAATCTTGATTCAGTTAATAACAATGCACCAAGTACTGAAAATACCTAAGAGAGTAGATTTTAAATGACTCACTGTGAAATAATGCACCTGTGAGTTTGTTTCACTTAGCCATACCACAAGGTAAACATATTCCAAGGCATTACATTGCATAAGCATATACAACTCTATCAGCTTAAAACTAATTAGAAAGAAGGAAATCGATGTATTAAAATATATTATATTGTTTTTAACAGAAAGGCATATGTGAGTTCACAGAGACTACAAACGAGGTAAGAACATGCAAATTTATTCAGTGTTCCTCAACCCCAGACTCAGTGGCTGCTTTGCATTCGATGAACACTGTCCAGGGGAAATATGCTGTCAGATTTTCCTAGGGATGCTCATCACTTTGCCTTCTTAGCACTCCCACACTGCCTTGTTTCCCTCTATACTTCACCCTAAGAAGCAGTTCTTCCTATCTGACCTAACATCCTGGCTTCCCATCTGTTTTCTATATCCTTGGCAAATGGATGATAACTTAGGCCTAACAGCTAAGTTAACTGACAGTGATTGATGAGAACTAAATAATCACTTGATTTACATCTATAGAATTCAACCCAAATGGAGAAATGGCCAATGAGATTTTTAACCAATGTGTAAAAGCCACTGTTAGTGAAACTCGGGCAGAAGTCTCACCCAGTACACACACACACCAGTACACACACACACACACACACACACACACACACACACACACAC
>PVIR01035253.1:0-16613 GCA_004026965.1 Petromus typicus | reverse complement strand
TGGAGCCCCATGTAAGTCTGACTACCCTACAACCTGGTGGGGAAGGGGCCAGATGGGAACATGACAATCCACAGTTCCACCTGAGGTCCCTTCAGCTGCCACATCCACGGCCAGCCTTCCTGGATGTCCAGCCAAGTCTCCTGACACAGAGCCACAGTCCCAGCTGACACTGAGGGACAAACAAACATGGAATTCCAAGTGCAAACTATCCAAACAAGTCTCTCTGACATTCTGACCCACAAAACTAGGAAAAACTGAGTAGTTATGGCTTTATACTCCTACATTTGGAAATAATTTTTTATAAATTTATGCATCAGAAATGTAAAAAATAAGTTTTGTGTCACATGCTGTTTCCTAAGTATTATCCTGACTGTATTTTTCATATGGTAAGAAAATGATCCTATGTTACATAATGCAATGGTTTTATATAGCAAGATAGAAAAATACTAAAATTCAAAGACACTGTCAATATCCATATCCTGAAGGAAAAAAAAAAAAAAGCCTGTTAAGGTGCACCTGACCGAGACACTGAAGTACCACAGAAGGGGTCAAGCCTGCAGCCCAAGGCAGTCTACCACCTGCTCTGTGGAAAATAATGAAATTATCAACTGCAAGGCCTAAAACATTTGCTATCATTCCCACTGTCCAAAAAGCCTTACTACCTCCTTAGAGAATAGGAAAAATTAAATGGAAATATGTAATGTGTGGTAGAAATATAGAGTGCATTTCAACAAAAAGTTATGATTCTGAAATATACATTTCTGAATATTCTTTTCTCACTGTCAGCTGACAAGAATAAAAATTTTCATGAACGTCAGCATTTCTTAAGGGGTCTATTTCATGATTCTTAGCAGTATTTTTAAACTTTTTGTAAGAATTTATATTCATCTTTGTTTTGTCTTTTTATTTTTTATTTTTGTTTTGCTATCAAAACAAGGACTGGGCCGGGGAGTTAGCTCAGTGGTTCCGGCGCCTGTCTTGCAAGCGCAAGGGCCCGGGTTTGATTCCCCGGTAACCACATAACAATACTGGGCGTGGAGACCCACACCCAGCAGCAACCAGTACCACATACCACAGTGCCGGGCGTGGTGGCTCACGTCTGTAATCCCAGCACTCGGGAGGCAGAGGCAGGAGGATTGTGATGTGAGTTTGAGGCTGAGCTCAGGGCCAGCCTAAACCACAAAAGCGAGACCCTGTCTCAAAAAAAAAAAAAAAAAAAACAAGGATTAACCACAGGAGAAAAGTAGGAATGACTCATAGTTTTCTGTGACACCGCTAGCAAAGAAAAAGGAGGGAAATTGGTATGCGAAATCTGGGATCAACAAACAGTCTCTCAAAGGATCAAATATTTTACCCCCATCAACTGTGTCCTGTGGGTCCCAACTCCTCAACCCTCCTCCTTCAGCTACAGTCAAATCCAGGTGTTTTTAACCTCTGGCTGAGTCCATAGACTTTATTACAGGACCAAACAGTGTGGGAGAGAAAGCCTACAATCCTACCTGTCCTCCTGTCTTAAGAGATTGGGCTACACTTCTATAAGCAGCCCTAAAATATCACTGCTTAGAGGTGAGCTTCGTGTTACAAATCTTACGCAGAAAAGTAGAGAATGTTCAGTCTGAGTATTATGCCATGACAATACTCTGCCCATTCACCCTGTGTTTTACGCACTATAATCTAAAATAAATATTTAACAATCAGGTCCAGAATAACATTGAGTTGAGTTGAGTCAGTATGACTGAACGACCTCATATGATCAAATTTAGTCTTTATTATTACAACCTTATCATTATCTTTTTACAGTTGATTTATTTCTTCAAGAAATAAAAGGAGGTCATTCTAGTTTAACAGCCCAACAAATGCAACTATCTCTCAGTCTTAGTGTCCTAAAGCAAACCTTTTCTCTCCTTCATTGCCAAGTATTCCTAAACACAGCGTTCTCTGGCTGTGTTTCCTTCCTAGTTTTCAGAGCCCTTGAGGTTCTCCTAATACAAAAAGAAAAGGCTTATTTTTGCCAACTGGTAGAAGATACTCTACTTTCAAAGCAAGAGCATTTCTAATAGCTTCTTTAAGGCTTCACAGGTATCGTAAATTTCACGGACACACTGTAACCTATTTAAAAAAGCCAATATTACCTAGATGCTAACCACTGGGGGCAGAGAGGTAGGATGAAGGATAGAGTGACCAGGTTTCCATTACTAGCACATAGCTGAGGCTGATATTCAAGCAGATTTTTGTAACAAATCTTGTTTATTTTTCAGCTCAAAAAAATAAGTCTTGTTGAACAAAAAAATAAATAAAATTTTTTTTCCAGCCCTAAAAGCAAGTAAATGGATTTTCCAGAGGGTCAAATATAAAAAGAATATTTTCTTTGTGCCTACAATATAGATATATTTTTCTGAAAGGTTTTAAATGTTCTGATAAAATAATCAGCTAATTAAACGATTATAAATTCCAGTAGTTGTTTACATAATTATCTATATAAAATAATTATTAAAATCAAAATATAGATGTTATAGTATTTCTTTTAACTATTTCAATCTAAAGAACAGGAATTTTAGAAGAGTATGCTTTGAAATACAGAATTATCCAAGTGTGAAAGATCCAAAATTGCCATGAAGTATAAAAATTATCCTTTCTTTCCACCTACGGGTAAGTCAAAATTCCTGTGTAAATTTTCCTCCAAGTTTTTAAGAAGAAATTATTCAAAAAGGAAGGATCTCTGAAGCTACATAATAAAAACTTCAGGGATGAGGATAACTTTTCTTAAGTCCCAAAGGCATACAAATAGACAAAACACAGTACCTTCTACAAACATACACACACACACACACACACACACACACACACAGTGTGTACATGTTTATTAATTGACCTAAAATTTTATTGTGTGCCATGTAGTATGGTTACTTGTGTGGCCATACATATATTATCAACTATAAATATGTTTGAGAATGTTTCTGTGATAGCAAAGCCAAGTGTAAGAATAAAGTGGTTAGGAACAGGGTTCAGATACTTAGGTTAGGGTTGAGGTTGGGATTAAGGTCGGGGGCTGTGGTGGGACTTAGAATTAGGGTTGAGCTTGGACTTGAGTTTAAGGTTGGGGTTAGAGGTAGGGCTAGGTTACACATACAGGATATGAACTCTTTACCACCACATCCTCAAGACAGAGACAAACTGTCATTTTATAGCTGTTCTGAACCACTACTACCAATTTTCAGTGATTCAGGAACCATCTTCTGCCCCAGCTTAGCGTGGGCTGTTTGATGTTTCCTCCAAGTTCATTCTCCACGCATTCCCACTTGGCCAACACCAAGTTGGCTGTAACATTGCCACACCATACTCAACACAGAGAAAAAGAATCTTTGTTCTCAGGACAGTTGATCATGGGAATAACGTTGCAGTTCTCCCAGGGAAATACAAGTCCATCTCCATTTCAAGTAGTTTGATTTGTGGTAATAGGAGAAAGGCTCCAATTTTGGACTTGAGCTTTATGTTGTGACTACCATTATTTTAAATGTCCTGCATCAAAGAGCTGGGCTGATCCTCTAAACTGCATTAAAACCCATAGTGACATTTTGTTGTTTCAGAAACACGCAGCATCGTCTGTAAAGCATTATACATTTTAAGCACAGAACCTTATCTCTATTTTCTTGTGCATTCCAAATTCCCCCCCCAAAATACTGATCAGAGACAGTGCCCACATTCCAAGTCTGGTGCCACAAGTTTGCTGCAAGTTAAGGGAGAAGCAAATTAAAATAGCAGATGTTTGGGTTGCCTAGTCCTGTTATTTTCAAAACTTCATCAACAATGTAAAGTCCTAAATTAGAAATGTACTCCAGTTCTGTTGTTCCCTATGGAAATGTCTAACTGAAACCAGAATTCATTTTCAAACAAATATTCTAACTTTGGTTTTGAGAGAGGAAAAATAGATATCCTCTGAGAAGGGAAGAAAGTTCAGGCTGAGCCTGGTCAGACCCCCTCCCTCCACTCAACACCACTGCAGGGAGGGGGCTGGAGCTTTGCAGGCTGCTCTCCCTGCTCGTGCAGACTGATTGACTCCATAGGGTGTGCCCCCTGGCTCCTGCTGTCCAGGGACAGGCAGTAGGGGAGGCTGGTGACAGCTAGGACGCTGTGTGGGTCTGGCCCCATCAACTCTCAGGATACCTCCACAAGAGGTATTCTCACTCACTTCAAAGGCGAGGAGCTTTAGAAGCCTCTCTGCCAGGCCTGTGTGCATCCACTCAGCCATCCTGCTCGGCCCCCTCCAGGCTCTGCACGCTCTGGATGAAAAGTTATTAGCTCCCTCCTGGCCTCAAAGGGAAACTGGGCAGAGTCCTTGTTTGCTCTCCAATCTGCAACGCTAGTGCCTTTGTACACATATTAACACACTTCAAAGGGGCAGCAACTTAAGAATAAAATTATACAGGGTCACAGAAGAGCTCTTATCCAGGCTAAGGATAAAGACTGGATCATTACTGACACAGAGCAGTTTTAACTGAATGTGAATTTATTTTTATTTGCACACATTTTCAGTATATAATGATTTCACTCCTCGTAGGGAGTAGGCACATGGATGTGACACGTCTTCATTGCATTTCCTTCTCTTTCTCATTTCCATCCCAATCTCTTGGTCTTCTCTCCATTTGGAAAAGTTCTATCTCCCTGTTTCCTATTATCTTGTATTTTGCTCTTTAATTTCTTTATAATTTGGGTTTTCATGTAAAAGAAACCAAGTAGCATCTCAACACTTTTTCCTTGTCATTATTGGTCCTCAAATCCTTTTACCCTAGATTGACTCTCATGTCATCTCTCCCATGAAACCCTCCCGACTCCCCCAGCCATAGGGATCCCTCCATTTTCTGAGCTCTTAAAAATACATGTGGTACCTGCTGCCAACTTCACTCTCTATGGCATACCCACCTGTATTGGGCTTTGGTTTATACTTTAATGCTGACTCCTCAGATTGATTTTGAGTGTCTCAAGGGCAGACAGAACGTCTAGCGCTGACTTTCAGAACCTATCACAGAGGCAGAGGAGAGAATGGATCCAAAAGAACCATTTGGCAGAAGCCCCACATTCCAAACATCAAATTTAGATTTTTGATGATATAACCAATAAGATTACACCTAATCTTCCAAAAGTACTCTGGCAATAGCTACAAAGAGCAGCATTCCACTCAACAACTTTAATTCCACCAGCTTCTGTCATCTCCTTTGGTATTACTTTATTCTAACACCCCTAGAAGTTTTAAAAATAGAGTGTTCTCAGATTCCTTCCTATATTCCATAAGGCCTGACACAGTGTCCCAAAAGATATGCTCAGAAAGTGCTCTCTGACAGTCAGCACCACCTTGCCACAAGCTGTCCACTTTGCAGATGGCAAAGAGTGTGCCGTACTTGCAAAGGCTGAGCTTGAAGTCTCAGAACAACTGGGAAGGGTCCACTGTCACCTCACTGAAGTGCTCCATGATATGTGTCTGCTAGGTCTGTTCCCTTCTCTAGTGCTGCCTTGTCTCCCTCTTGGCAGCAACCTTAGTGTCAAGGCATAGGATCCCCTGTTCTTCCGACGATGAGGTACTTCTAAGAACATGAGGAGAGGCAGCGCCCTGGAATTTAAGCCAATACTGCTCCAGTACACTTGACTTTTCTCTCACAGAAAAGAGAGAGCCAAGGAGGAAACTCTGAGGTAAAGCTAAGATTTTTCAAAAAAATGGGAGACTAGGGAAGTAATTTCAGAGAAGCTATACCAGACTAGGTTTATAGAGCAATTCCCAGAATCCCAAAACTCTTTGGGCAATGATATGGTGACCCAAAATGTGAGAATAACAAAGGGAAACATGAGCTGGTACATCTCCTTTAGAGAGTGATTTCAGGGAAGCTAGTCACATTCAGTCCTGGGCATTTCTTTCTACCCTGTGATTGCCCTCTGTCTCTGTCTCTCTCCCTCTGGCTGTCTCTTTCTCTTGCTCTCTGTCTGACTCTCATCCTTCTGGAATCCTGTAGAATGCCTCCCTGATGTTCTTCTCAAGTGTGCATGACTGTTCCTTGCTTAGGTCAATACCAAGTGAGTGATACAAGAGCCCATGGATGAATCATCACGTCTCTGAGGTACGATCTTGCCTATCATGGTTGGGAAAGCATAGAGATGGAGCCTCCTTATAGCTGGACCAGAGTAAGAAAAATCAGCAGCCCCTAGCTTCCTAGCAAGGGCTTTTTACCACAAAGAAGTAAATCTTTATTCCTTTAAACCACAGAAATCTTGGGATTATGTCTCACCACCCTGTAACCACCTCTATGTGGATAGCTAAATGCAGGGATTAGCTAACAAGACTTCATTGCTCCTCCCACTGAAGTTCTTCTGAGGTTGCACTTTTATATGCTAGAGAAATACAGGAGCCACAGGACGAGAGAAACATGTAGTACCAGATTAGCCACTAGGCCCATAGTTAATTAAAAATGCTATTTTTATATTCAGACCAATTTTGTACAGTAAGTACAGAATTTTGTGATTGTATGGTAGAATGGAAAGTTTCAAAGTGTTTCAGGCACATGGATTTAACAAATGAAAGGAGGGATTTAATAGAGAAGGAATCTCATCCCCCAGCTAGTGACTGCAGCCCAGCCAGCTGCTTCCAATTCCAGCCTCCTGTGCCATGGGTGAGCTAGTGAGTCCTCTGGTATTCTCAGCCACACAACAGAGACGCCCTCATGGAATAACAGCCACTCTGCCCTCACTGTCCACCTGCAAGTGACAGGCTGGTGGCAATAAACAGGCTCATGCTACCTCCAAAGCATTGCTCCTTTATAGAGAGAGATCTAACAAATATTCTGCTCTCCTTTCCTTCCCAGTCTGCACCTGACATAGGTGGAAAGGTAGGGAATAAAGACAGTTACCTTTTCCTTTGTTTTAAGCACTTTCCCATTGCTGAGAAAAAATACCCAATACCGATTGAACTCAACACCCACTTTGTCTCATTGCTTCCAATGGTTTTAATCCAAACTCAGTTGTTCTGAGACAGAGGCAGCAGAGTGGATGTTCTGGGGGAGGCGAGGGGCTCATGCTGTGGCAGCCAGGTAGCAGAGAGAGAAGGAAGGAGCCAGGGACAGGAACACACCTTACCAGGTCGGGACCCCAATGACCACCTCCTCCCAGGTCCCGTCTCCTAACAGCACATCAGTTGTGAGCTCACAGTTGATTAACCCATTGGTGAATATCATACAGCCATGATGCAGTCACCTTCAAAAGGCTCACCCCTGAATGCATGGGACTTTGGGGGACATTTTAGATCTAGACCACAATATTCCCTTACATGGCTCATAAACCTTCTAGAATTTGATGTCTGTAATCTAATCGATCATTTCTATGTTGAAATTATTAGTATAGTACGATAATGAACACATTCAGTAGATATAGACACACACCTCAGAAAATGTTCTTACTAGTTGTTTTCTGGGTCAAGTCAGAGTTTGAATAAATAACTCTTGCAGTGACTTTAGTGCCACATCATTCCAAAAAGCAAAATCTAAATCTTAGATAAAGTTAGGATGTCCCATTTATGTTTTCTTTCTAAAATTAGAATTTGAGGTGTTTTTTTTTTTTTCAGGCTTCTTTAGAATTCTGTGAACCCAAATTTTCAAGTGGGAGAATTCAAAACAGATGAAAAGGAACCAGATTTTTGACAGAGAACTTTGAAATCATAACACACTATCAGAATTTCAGAATTATATATATTTAACAGAACTTGACCTGAAACTGTAGAAACACGCTTGCCAACATTCTTTGCATCTGTAAAAGTGGCTAGGGATAATTTAAGATTAATAATTCATAAAAGTAAATATTCAATTTCCACCTCCTGTGAGTCAGGCTAGTTTCTGACGCCATCAGTTTGGGGCACACAGCACGCTGAGCTGTGCGTGGCCCGGTCAGGCCACTCCATGGTCGTTAACTCTCGGTCTTGCTAACTTGTTTCTTATGTGCATTGTTCACCAAAGGAGAGTTGTTTCCCCTTCACTGCGAAAGGCCAAACTCCTCTCAAGTGTACTGCCACTTCCTCAATCTCCTGTCAGCAAACAAACTTTCCCTGTGGGACCCTCTTCATGGAACTTGTTTCTAGAACACCCTGATTCAAGTTTCCACAATCCTGCTATTCGCACTGCTCCTCTGAACATTTCAAAGCCTCCCAAACCAGATCCCTCAGGATGGCCCCCATCCCTACCTGTTCAAATTCATGTCCCACTGTTCCTCACCAAGGTCAAAGTCCCCTCCCCAGAAGCATTCCAAGTTGATTATATCTCTGAGTGTTTGCTCATAGTATTTTGTTTGTTGGTCTGGTTGCTTGGATGTATTTGTATCACCAGGGCCTTCTTATGAATCTATTTCCCTTTTTAATTTTTTAATTTTGAGCCAAGATCTCGCTGAATTTCCCAGGCTGACTTCAAATTTGCAAATCCTCAGTGCCAGAGACTTAGCTCAATAATTCCAGCATCTGCATGGGAAGCACAAGATCCTTAGTACAATCCCTCATACCACACACCACTGTGCCAGACGTGGTGTCTCATACCTGTAATCCCAGCACTCAGGAGGCAGAGGCAGGACGTTGCCAAAAGTTCAAGGCTAGCCTGGACTACATAGTGAATTCAGGGCCGGCCTGAACTACAAAATGAGACACTGTCTCCCAAAAAAATTTACAGTCCTCCTGCCTCAGTCTCCTAGAGTATTGGGATTACAATATTTTAACATACATCCAACTAGTGTCTGAAATTCGCAGACACTTCATTCTGCCCATCTAACTCCTGCCCAGTCTGCAAACACTTTCTTCTCTAAATTTAACTTCAACAGTGGTCTACTTCCTGAATTCTGACAGCAGTTTCTGTGTTCGCCATTCATCCTGTTGTGTAGCCTTATCCTGTTTTACATCATCATGTAATTCCTTCATTGTGTATGTCAGGGATCTTTAATTTGATAAGAAGTTTATGGAAAGGAGAAAATAGGAAAATAAGAAAACAGGGAAGAAAAATAAAACAATGAAATACTTTAGGAAAGGCTTCCAGGGCAATAAGATCTATATATCTTTCCCAATTCTTAGGTCATCAGTTTTCAGAAATCTTCCTGGTTGGTTGTATCCCTTCCCATACTAACATTGTTTGCCTTTCCCAGCCATACTAAGTGAAAGACCAAATTCAGATGACTCTGATGAGCCTCCCTAAGGGGGTGAGATAGTCCAGGCCGATTGGACAAAACCAAAGGAAATCAACGCAAAGCTACTATCAGCTGCATACCCTGCCCTGGGCACCTTCAGATGTAAGACACCCCAAAAGTCAACATCTTGCATTGCAGCGATGATCACATAGCACAACCATCCTTGACCCCTCCAGAGGCCCACATCTCCATCTTGTAAACAAAATACCCTAAATATGATAAGGCATGAAGTAGATTTGTATAACCACTGAGAAATAGTGCACATTATGCACTATAGCATAATGTATAGCTCTGCACACATTTCAGTGTGTAGCAGAATGGTGGTCATAGTGCATCTTTCTGTATTAATCTACAGCTTTTTTCAGATGGCAAACAGCTCACTTTTCCTAGCATTAATAAAGGCAGATTGCTGTGCATGTGCCCTCATACCCACAGTCTTCCTTTACCTTCCTTTGTGTATCACTTAGGGTTCACTAAAGGAAAGTTTTAATTTAAAATATACATATATAAAGGATGAACTAAGTGGGCTTACAATGGTGGCCTGCAGAATCGCGGGTGGAAGAATGCAAAATGGCCACCTGCGTGCTGAGAAGTAGGAGGAGCCAAGCAGTGGTCAAAGGCCCAGAGGTCACTGCAGAGTGCTACCGTTCACGTAGAAAACCAAAGAACTTGCATGAGAAAGTGGAAGAGTCTACACTGAAAGCCTGAAAGTGAACGTTGAAAAGCGATGGCAAGGACCAGAGCTCCTCCACAGAAACAAAAGGGAAGGCCTTTCTTCCTTTTTTTAAATTGCACCCAGGCTACAAGCCTATTGGCTAGTGCAGCCACATCCAGCTTTGGTCTTCCTTCCTCTTGTGCAGTTTACATGTCAATCATCCGGATTCACCCAGAACGTAATCTTTTCAAGTTAACATCACAATTGTCACATGTGACTGGGTGGGTGTTCTCCTGGCATGCTGATAAGCTTTCTAAAATGAATGACACAGTCCGCAACCTGCAGTTATTAGGTCCAAAATGTCAGTAGTGTCAAGTTTGAGACCTTGTTCTAGAATTAAAGCTATATATATGTGTGTGTGTGTGTGTGTGTGTGTGTGTGTGTGTGTGAGTGTGTGTATGTATGTATGTATATATGTATATATATATGTATATATATATATATGTATGTATATATATGTATGTGTATATATACATATATATATATATATGATTTTAGGGAAAGAATGCTTCTTGTTTAGGATAAAAACATTTTGATGCTCTTTTAGGTTTGCAAAACGAAGACCAAGATAATTTTCTGAATTAAGGAATTTCAGACTCTAAGACCTACTAATGGCTTCTGTACAGAATCTCTATAGAGATCACTATCATGTTAACTTTCTTTTAAATTTATTGGCAAGAGTGAGAAGTGAAGGAGACAAGAAGTGTCCTAGATTTCCAGGAAGGACTGAATTGAAGGAATTCCATTCTAAGGGAGATAAAATGATCCCAGCCATATCTCAGTGGGCAGGGGGCTAAATAAAGCCAGTCAAAATTATGCTCTTTTTAATAAACATCACAGATGGCATCTAGACTGGTAGGATTTGATCAGGTTGCAAGTTTTTCTGTTTTACATAATTCTCATTCTCTTACAAAACCCCCAACCCTTCAAACACATTTTAAAGGTAGAATTTATTATTAGGGGGAGTAAGGATTTTTCAAGCCAAAGAGCTCATCAGAAAAAGTGAAGGTGAAGGTAGGAAGGGCATGCAGGTGGAGGTGAGAAGGGCCAGCAGAGGTGAGACGGGAGCAAGTCCGCCTGAGAGCACAGCCAGGACCCGGTGCGGACCCCCAGGGAAGCATGAAAGCGAAGCTGGATAGAAGCCTCTCAGGGCCGGTGACTAGTCAGGGATGGAGGGCCCCAAACCAAATGCGCCTATCAGAGAAGCTGTGTGAGCCTTTGCTGGTATCATCGCCTGACTCAGTCCTTGACCACGACCTTGGGAAGTGTGACCCTCCTAGAAGACTGACAAGATTCCAGAGCATAGCAACTGGCCTCAGCCAATGCCAGCCCTCAACTTAGTGGGCTGCTCCATCACATCAGGAATGTGACCATAATCAGCTACACAGGAAAGAGAACTGTCTTTTAGACCCAAGACTCAATGCCTCTTTCTCACCTTTTGCACTTGATTCTTTATTGATTAACACCTCCATAGTAAGTACTTGCCAGCCAACTAAGAGTGAGAATAAAGGGAAAGAGAAAGCAAGTCCTCCAGGATGAGCACAGCCTGGATAGACTTGAGAGAGTCAAGTTAAGGAACACTTGGCTGATGCTGTATCCTTCCCTGGCACCAGCCCAAGCGATACAGTCAGAAGCCCACTTGGGGTACTTTGGCCTGTTGCCAACCTCTGCCCTGCAGTGACTGCCAGTTCCTTGCCAGAGTGAGAGCTACTCTGTTAGAGACTCATCACTAACCGCCATGGAACTTCTAAGAGAAAATTGAGCTGAATAAATTATTAGCAATTTCATAATAAACTTCAAATCATCCTCCATACATTTTCTTCAAACGGCCAGTGTAATTTATATATTAAACATTTAGATACTACCATTCTTCCTTGTCAACTCTGCCTTGTGTGAGACTGTTAAAAGTAGACTATCATATTCCCAGAGAGCTGAACTTCAGAAAGGCCTCAAGGCAGACAGGGAGCTGGAAACCTTCTCCAAGGCCTGCCAGCTCTGTGATTTTATGATTTTATAATCCCAGATGAAGAATGTGAGAGCACACCGAGAAACCTTCCCTGCTGCAGGAGAGGCAGTCAGTGCAGAGGCCAGCCATAGAGAACACCTCATCTCCTGGACAACCCCCTAAAATGAACCAGAGATCACGACATCCCTTATTTTCTAAACTTCTTTTGGAAGAAGTGGTCATTAGAAGATATACTGGTATTCATCTGTAAATGTTCTAAAAACAGCTTTCGAAAGATCAAGTGAGCCTCAAAAGATTTTGAGATATTTGGTTTTAGTCCAGGACAGTATTTCAGGCATATCAACATATCAGCTATTTTTCTAGTCATGATGTGGACTTCAGTTCGTCTTCACCTAGCATAATGAATATCAGTACTCAGACTTCATATGAAGTTTGAGTAAGTTTGTATAAAACAACAAGAGCAGGAAAAATGCCCCATTGTGTGTACTTCCTCAAGTCCCTATGACTTAGGGATGCTCTGACACTGAAATTCCCACCCGCTGGCCTCTCCTTCTTCCCACAGCATTCTAGAACACAGAAACATCACTCCCTTTATGAAGTGCGTGTGCACACCAATGCACACGTACACACGCACATACTCATACAGGTACACCAGGAGAGCTCAGCTCGTCAACAGCTTCGGCGAAGTAAAATATGAATGATAATTAGGAACATGTGTCCCCAGCAAGGAGACCCAGAAACTAAAAGGTCATCTTTTTCCAAATGACCTAATTAGACAAGCCTGGAGTGCTGGCTATAGTGTAATGGTTTTACACAGCTTTTAATGCAGATATCCTGTTTTAAAACAGTGCAATTTACCGCTCCTGCGGCAAATATGAATTGTCACTTAATGCCAACAGAATTAGGCCTCACAACACCACCTGCCTCCAGCAATCTCCTCATTGTTAGAGCCATCAGCTGAGGACAACTGATTTACCATTCCAGAATGACCGTTTAGAGTCTAGGGCCAGGACTGCTGCCAAGTTGAGAACAAGGATTTCATGTAGAAGAGAGCCCACTCGGTACTTTACATTAATGCCAATTGAAATATGCATGAATAGACTAAAGGGAAAAGCAGTTATTCTGAATCAGACTGTTAGTGAATGCTTCTTAGATTCCTTTTCTGGTCCCACAGCTAGGATTTTAATGCTAAATAATTTTAATTTCCCAGAGACAACAGACACACACTGGCTGAAAATGCTGCATGATAGAAAACTCCAACAGGCACCCAAATAGAATTGTTGTTTGAAATAGATGCCTCTGTAAATTCGTATTTAATCTCACTCATATTTATTCAATATGTTGTGATGTTCCATTAAGTATTCATTTGCTTGTCTGCTTTGTTGCCTCAGTTCTCCCATCTGAAACACCTAACTAATGCTGTTTACTAACAGCAGCGTTTATCCAGAACACGAAGAATAAAACGCAGTAACAGCAATGGAGGCCTCTGTTTCTCAGCCTCTTTTGTCATTCAGTGTATTTGTCAGCTTTCCCATCACGGATGCACAACACCTGACACCCATGCGTCAAGAAAAAGAGATCTCACTCGACCCATAGTTTTAAGCAACTCAGTCCATGGTTGGCCGGCTCCAAGGCAACAGATTCATGGTGGAAGGACAGAGGTGCTCAGTTCATGGTGCTGGCAAACAAAACAGGGGACAGTGCCAGAGAGGAAGGAGTCAGGGACCGGACAGTACCCCCAAGATCGTGTCTCCATGACCTACTCAGAAGTGCACTCTACTAATTCCCAGGGAGTTTCTTAGGCCAATCAGGTTGATGCAATTAAAATTAACTGTTCCACTCAATGTAGTCATGTGACTAACTTTGGATCTACAAGATATGAGTGGTGGGAAACTGTACAACCTCCCAGGCCCCCTCACAGTGATAGACACTATGCCCGAAATTTTCTTTCAGAAAGTAACTGGTGCAAGTCATGAAACGATGATATTAGAGCAAACTTTAGTAACAAAGCTTAGCCTTGACAGCTCTAGACCATACATTTAGATTCTCTTCCATGAGAGATAAACTTCCATGGTTCAACATACTGTACAATAGACTCACTTTGTTTTAGCTACCTATCCTGTAGCTCAACCAATAAAAGCCAAAAAGGGCATCAAGATGTTGCATTTCTTTGTTATGCCCTTGGTTTTGGCTGCAGTCACAGACACCACTGGACAGTGATGACCAGTATACACGTCAGTGGCTATCCTACATGTCTAGGGGCATCGCAGCCTTGGGATAGATTATACCCTCACCATCAAGCAACCCATGGCTTCAAGTCTTCTACACTGTTAAGTTCATTAATAAAACAAAGGAAAAGCCACTACACTAATCCTCATTTTGTCAACACTTTAAATCTAACTCTCAGAGAAAACTTAGTTCATGCACTCTGGTATAAATTGAGAAGGATATTGATGAGGAAGTTTCAAAGTCCTGTGGTCCAAGCTTCCACACTTTATTATGACTTGAAGTGTATTGTAGCTGAAATATTTTTTCATGGCATCTTTCTGTAATGCTCTCCGTAATTTTCCAAACAAGGAGACTTTTGATGTATTTATTTCCCTAATCTAATAATTATTTCTTTTCAGTATTTTAAACTTTATACCTACCAGTTCTTTCCCTAATATCTTTGGACACTCAGAGGTCTTTTGAAATTTATAAAATCCCTTCATTGGATTCTTCTGTACCTCTGATAAAGATTGATTTTACATGTCTTTTTTCTGCTCCAATTTCTTAAAAAGTGATCTCAGCTGATGGATCCTGTGTCTACATGCTCATTCTGTCCTCAAACCTTCAAAAGCTGAGGTTGCTTCTTCCAAATCTAATAAACTTTTACCTGAAAGATAACTACTCTGATTTCCCAGTCTCCATGCTCCTGGACTATTTATTTATACATTCAACACTTACTGAGCCTTTCCCATGTAGCATGAAATATATAGATTGGCATACAAAGCACACTGTTTGACAATTCCCCACAGCTTTGTAGTATTAGATTGTTTTAAAGAATCTCTTTAACTTTCTCTTGATTTCCATGGAAACACATCCTTTCACTTCTTGTCCGATTGCTGATATTCTGTTCTTTTCTGGGCCCTTCTTCAACTTTCAGTACTCCTGAGTAGAGGTTTCCTCTGGTGCTTGATACTAGGTCTTCTGTTTCTGTGCTCTCTCCTTTTGAAACAAAATTAGTTCTACAACTCCAACCATTATCTCTTATAGAATGATTGACATCGATCACTAGATATAAACTTCCACCTAAGCTTCCACTTTATTCTCAACTTTACCTCATTGACTTACTACCCATGTGATCTCAAAACAGATAAATTTATTTTCCTTGCGTATATTCTCATCTTCAAACTTTATATTTCCCAATATATTCTTTTGTCTGGTTGTGTATAACCTTTCTTCCCTTTTTCCCTTTTGAGAAGTGACCTTCCTAGAGGATAGTAGATATGGAAGTTCAAATGAATGTGACACATTTCCTTCCCTGTTTTAATGGGGTCCAAATCACAGCTGAAGGAAAACAATCAGCTGTCTTCTCTGAGAATAGGACAAATGGGATGATATATGAAGGAATATTGATAAGCAATTGCATAACATACTTTTATAATTATCCTAACAAGAATTTTTAAAAATGATATGTTCAATCTCCAGTAAGTTCTCAAATATTTGAGCATAGCTACCTAGTACATAAATAGCTAGATAGACATCATATTTATCACAGATACATATAGATATATATTGACAAAGCTCTTCCATTTTTCCCTTCCCCTTTCAGCATTGTCAACTCCAGACCCACCTTTCTGGCTCCTTGTGTTTATGTATTATAATAAAAGGGAAGTTACTGTGTCAGGAGCAATGCACGAAGCGGCTCCCCTCAGATCTCAGCCACACAGCCCAGATTACTCATCGTGGGGCAGCAGAAACTCTTCTGCTCAGGAAAGGCAGATACTTCGGCATCCACTTTCATTAAAAGTGAGTCACTTATTCTGTTTATGTTTCCCAGTGCCCACTGCAATGTCTCAGAGAACCATCTGACCCACAGGGCCTCAGTTACATGATGTTGTCTTTGCCAAGGTCCGGGAAAGGAATTGAGATCTTGAGCCTTACAGAGAGATAAACAAGGCAAGTATCCCCCAGTCAGAAACAATGCTCAAGGAAGAACTCGGCAAATAAAATAATTTGGCCAATATCCACTATATCTATTCACAGTCTCCACCAATTTGTCTTTGCCAAGATTTCTATCATTTTACCAAATACCAGGTTCTCTATTATAAACTGTGTATATCTACTAATACTCAATTGTGTATATTCTACTATCAATTATGTATATCTCTTTTCTTCCTTCATTTCCTAGGTCAATTGAATCAATTGTTACTTTGAAGACAGGCACCATTATTAGTGCTGTGATGACTCAAAGGAAAGAATAAGCCATTATGAAACTAAAAAATCTCAAAATCAATGTATAGAAATGAAGAAGTTGAAGTAGTAGGATGACAAAATTGATTTCAATATAATAAGAATGTTGAAGGAAAGTCTAACAAAATGAATCAAGAAATGATGCAAAGGAAGTTCTATGGAAGAATTTAGTGCTCAATTGGGCTTGAAGTGTAGGTCAAATATAATTATACGTGTGAATCTTTTTTCATGCTTTTTCCAAGATATCATCATGAGAAAAGGAAAGAAATGAAAAGGGAT
>PVIR01035252.1:5854-16683 GCA_004026965.1 Petromus typicus | reverse complement strand
CAAGCGCAAGGACCCGGGTTCGATTCCCCGGTAACCACATAACAATACTGGGTGTGGAGACCCACACCCAGCAGCAACCAGTACCACATACCACAGTGCCGGGCGTGGTGCCTCACGCCTGTAATCCCAGCACTCGGGAGGCAGAGGCAGGAGGATTGTGATGTGAGTTTGAGGCTGAGCTCAGGGCCAGCCTGAACCACAAAGCGAGACCCTGTCTCCAAAAACCTAAAAAAAAAAAAAAAAAAAAAAAAAAAAAAAAAAAAAACCATGTGATACTGAACTTCCCCACATAAGCAGGCTCTCGCTCCAGTAAATTTCATATCTCAATAAAAAGTGACCGCTTGTGATTTTTGAGTATTTTTTCACCAAGTATAACATATAAAATATGTATTAACTGTTTAACACACATGTAACAGCTAAAATTTGTGTTAATCAACTGCTTCATCAACTGTTAACTATAGGCTAATGGTAGTTAAATTGTTGGACAGTCAAAAGTTGTAAGGATTTTTGACTGCACAGTAGGGGTCAACAGCCCCAAATTTTGTATGATTCAAGGGTCAATTATATATTCATATATGTAAAGCACCTAGAATTTAGGTCTACAGTAAGTCTGTAATAATTGTTTATTATTATTACCAACATTATTAAGTTTAAAGAGGCAAGGTTGAATGTGAGTTAAGCAGTAAAATAAAATTATATTAGCAATTATAGTACACAACACATATATATAATATATATATATGTTATATATTATATACTATACACACACACACACACACACACACATATATATATATATATATATATACATATATATATCTTTATATATAACTAAATTGCTTACTATTTCATTAGTGACTAGCCAAAGTGAGCAGACTTAAAGAAGATAGAGGCCTTGACTGGGTTAAGGCTGGAGGGCTAAACATAGGCCACACTGTGTTTTAAAACTTTTGGAGTTTATTCTCACATGAATGAAAAGCATACAACATGGTAACTACTGCTTGTAAAATTTTGTGTACCTCCATAACATCTTCTAAATTTTCTTCTGCATCTGCTTTCTCTGTCATCAGTTTTGCAGCCTTAAAATAAGTCTTCATTAGTAGATAACCTCTTTTTGCTCCATTCCAGTATGACCGAGGAATTTCCACCAAACCATACCCCAACAACAACACAAGAAGAAACAGACCCCATGTATTGGCAGCAGCTATACCAATTGTCTGAAGTTGGTTCCTAAGAGAAAGCATAACCAATAGCTGTAATACATTTTTCTGCAAAAAAGTAAAATTGAACTAACTAGTATTAAATGGTTTTTCAGAAAACAAATATAAAGAATAGAAAGGACAATCAAACTCTTATTTCCAGTGACAGTCGACATATTTTAATGGAAATAAAGAGAGTTCATGAACTTCTTTCCATGATTCTGGGTGCAAACTGAATTCGATGAGAACTGAATCAAATTTCCCCTTACAGTCAACATTAAACCACCTAACCATTCAATTTGATTTGGTTCTTGTCCAGTTTGGTTAGTGGCTAGAATTAGGGGAAGAATTATGTTCATGAACAAGGCAGCACTGTACCTCAAAAATGGGCTTCATCATAAGGAACACTGCTCATATTATAGTTAAAGTCTGGAATACTTATGGTAAAAGTGCATATAGATTTTTCCCAAAGAAAGTATATCTTTCACTAGATGTTTTCTTATACAATATGAACCAAGAAAAGCGCAAAAACATTAAAATAAATTTCTGTTAAGGCCAACCTTGAAAAATCTCAGAATGCAACAAGAGGTATCACTAGTACTCTATTCCTAACTTTCAGACCTAGTTTCCATGTATGTTACAGGTTATAATTACAAAATAGTTTTCAATTTTATTGAAAGATCTAAATCTAAAATAACAATAAGGACAAATACGTTATCAAACTACAGTCAAAACAAAAAGAAAACATTCACAACTGTTAGGTCACTGGGGCATGAAAAAGAAAACTACATTAAAAAAAAAAGAAAAGAAGACCATGTACTTGCTGATTTATAAAATTTGAAATTCTGTCTAAAAATAATTTTGTTACTTTTTTGGGCCAGGGATTTAGCTCAGTGGTTCCGGTGCCTGTCTTGCAAGTGCAAGGACCAGGTTCGATCCTCGGTAACCACATACAATACTGGGCGTGGAGACTCACGCCCAGCAGCAATCAGTACCACGTACCACAGTGCCAAACGTGGTGGCTCATGCCTGTAATCCCAGCACTCGGGAGGCAGAGGCAGGAGGATTGCTGTGATGTGAGTTTGAGGCTGAGCTCAGGGCCAGCCTGAACCACAAAGCGAGACCCTGTCTCAAAAAAAAAAAATAAATAAATAAAAAATAAAATAAAATAAATTTTAAAAATTAAAAATTAAAAAATTTTAAAAAATAAAAATAATTTTATTACTTTTAAAATGTAGCTATTAGTAAAGCATTCATTCATCACATAAGTATTATGTGTGTATTTTTTTATGGTACAGGGATTGTTTCTCAGTCATTTTAAAAAATTTTAAATTGTTTTTCTTTTTATTTTAAGATTGTCTTGCTGTATCTCTTAGTTGCCTGGGCTTTGTATGAACTTGTGATCTTCCTACCTAAGCCTCCAAGAATGCTCGGATTAGAAGAATGTACCATCATGCCCTGCACCTAACTGTTATTTTTAAAGATGCTATCCCACATTTTCCTTCTTAGTTATAAGAATTATTCATATTTTTGTGAGGTAAACTACAAAACATAATTTGCTAAGTTTCTTGGTAAAATGTCTGTATTCTTGTATAGATAAGAATTTGAGAAAGGATAAATATACACAGAAACCGTGTTCAGAAGACTACTTTTCTTACCATTCTAAATGCAAACGTGGGTTTACAGCTACATAAATTAAAAATGCTCCAAAAATTAGCAAATAGGTGCCATAGTAGATTGCATTTTCAATCAGTGCAGTTTTTATCTTTCCAGTAATAGAAAACCCTCCAGATCTTGCATATGACTGCATAAATGGTAATAGAATCCTAGATGGGTAGAAAAATATGATTAGAAAAACAAAACAATTATTACCTCTTTTTAAGGTTTATATCTGGCTATTCTCCAAGAGCTACATATGAACATAGGCAGGTGGGACTTCTGGAAGAGCACTGGACCACAGGGGCACTAGAGCTGAGCTATTAGTTGGTGAGGTGGAGGGGGTAGTCCTTGTAGTATGACCTGGAAGTATAACTCCCTTCGCTTCATGGGTGAAATGACATAATCAGATGTCTTCCTCTGCTATGCCCCTCTGCCATGCTACTTCTACCTGGAGCCAGCACACCATGAAAGGACTGAGACTTCTGCAACTGTGAGCCAAAATAAACCTCTCCTCCTTTATCCTGAGGCTGTTAGTTACTTTGTACCAGTTACAAGAAAGTAACTAAGAAATCCATATAAATCAAAATACCAGAAATAGATGACTCTCAATCTTAATGGATAATTGTCATTAATAATTATGCGTTAAGTGAATAAATCACAAACCATTATCAATTATTGAATATTTTTATATTAAATTTGGAGGAAAACAAAGGCCTCAGGCAGGAAAAGCAATGAACACTCTTGGAGCAAAGGAGACTACAAGGATCAACAACATACAACAGTGTGAGATTTCAGTCTAAAAATATGCCTTGAAGGCTTTTTGAAGAATCTGGGCTGCATTTAAAGAACGAGGAAATTTTTTTAATAGAAAAGACAAACGTCAAATTTTAGAAAAACTGAAAGGCAACAACACTGGAATTAGTTTAGAGGGTAAAGAAGGTGGTGATAAGAAACAGGAGGGGAGCCAGGCATGACGGAGCAGTCCTGCTAGCCCAGCACTTGCCTATACTGCCAGCACCGAGGAAGCTGAGGTAAAAAGATCACTAACTTAAAGTCAGCCTGGGTTCAAGGCTAACCTGGGCCACGTGGTGAGATCGTGTTAAAGAAAGGAAAGAAACAAGAGGGATTGTTAATTCTGGTGATTTTGACTTAAAAGACATCCAACAGGAACTGCACAGGGAGGAAACAGTTGCCTATCCAGCTGCAGAGTTCAAGTAAAACTGAACAGATAGATTCTGGAGCCATCATCCATATAAAAGGTACAAAACTAGTATCAGTAGATTAGCTCTGGAAGGGTGAATATGTGGAATGAAGAAGGAAAGAACTTTGACCTCTGAGCAATTATCAACTTTTAAGAGAGACTTAGAGAAACAGGAGAAAAAGAAACCAGTGAAGACCTGAGAACCGTAAAGAAGCAAAAAGGAAACAAGAGTAGTGGAATAGAAAACATGAAGTGTTTGAAAACAGAAAGAGAAAACGATAAAATCAAATGTTGCCAAAAGGTCAAGTAAACGAAAAACCAGTATGTGTGAGTAGAGAAAGAACAGTGAATAGTGAGGAATAAGTAAACGATGAGCAAATGTAGATAGTTCATTTTGTAGGGTAAACTATTATACATACATAAAATAGAGTATCTTACAGAAAAGAAAAAGGATACAATACTGATGCATGCAATATAAAAAATAAATCTCTGAAGTATATAAGCAAGACAGAGAAAAAAGAAACTATGTATTATATAACTCCATGTTTATAAAAGTCACAATCAAGCAAATTAATTTATGAGTGTCGAATCATGGTTGTCTGGGGACTGAAGATGACTAGGAAGGAGCATGAGGAGGGCTTCTGAGGGCATTCATAATGTTCTACATCATGTGAGTATTGGGGTACAGACACATTCATATGTGTAGAGATATTCATTTTGAAAAACACATTCACTTTGAAAAACATTTAAGTAGCTGGGGACAGTACCATACACCCATAATCTCAACTACAGTGGACCTTTGACTTATTATCTCAATTCATTCTCAAGGGCTGGTTGTAACCAAAGTCGGTCAACTTAAGGCTCAGGATCTTCTATACAGCCATCAAAGTCTCTCTTCTGTACAGAAGCAGATCTCAGTGTCTTTACAGATACACTAACCTCAAGTAATCCCAAACAAGAATTGAAGTTATAATGTTCCTTCCAGAACTCTTCAAAGATTAAATCTCTATTTGAGACCATCTGGATGTACAAGTGACCACCATTTGAGTCATAACTCAAGACTTTGGTCCTCAGTTAAAACTAAAATTCCAGTCCATAATACATTTTGTTTCTATGTCGGCCTGGTCATAACCTGAAAGTCCACTGTATTTAGCAAGGCTAGGGAAGGGATCAAGAGTGTGAGGCCAGCCTTCTCAATCTTGAAAAATCTTTTGTTACAAAATAAGAGAAATTATGGCTGTAACTTAGTGGTATACCATTTGCTGTGTATGCTCAAGGCTCTAGGTTCAATCTCCAGTATCATCTTTTTCAAAAAAGTTAAACACTAAACACAGCCTGTGGAGTTTTCAGTAGAAATATATAATTTAATTTTTTTTTTTTTTAAGATTTATTGAGACAGGGTCTCGCTTTGTGGTTCAGGCTGGCCCTGAGCTCAGCCTCAGACTCACATCACAGCAATCCTCCTGCCTCTGCCTCCTGAGTGCTGGGATTACAGGTGTGAGCCACCATGCCCGGCACTGTGGTATGTGATACTGGTTGCTGCTGGGGTGAGTCTCCACGCCCATTATTGTTATGTGGTTACCAGGGATCGAACCCGGGTCCTTGCGCTTGCAAGACAGGCGCCAGAACCACTGAGCTATATCCCCGGCCCCTATAATTTAATTTTTTTTAAGTCTCAAAAATAATTGATTGTGATAAAATCTACAAGAAGTCTGGAAAGAGATTTGAGTTGAATTTTTGTTTGTTTGCTTGTTTTAAAGGATGGGGAATTACTTTGTCAAAATTGAAAGCTTTAAGTAGGTGGTAAGAGCTGAAAGAGATGCATCCTCAGTTCAGGAAGAGCAAATAGCTTAACAGTAATAATTCTTCCATCCTTGGAAGGAAAGAGAGAAAGTGTAAATAGGAAAGTAATTTGTTGGTGAAAAGCTGAAAGAACTGCCACCTGATGACTTCTACTTTCGCTGTGCAATAGAAAGTAAAGTCATGTTCTAAGACTGAAGGTGACTCCAGCAGCAAAGAAGGAAAGAACCACACAGGATACAAGTCTGAAATGACTGGAAATGTCTGATGTAGGAAATGAACAGCTAACAAACTAAAGAAACAGAGAAGGAACCAGCCATTTTGAGGGCACCATCAATGATAAATGTGAATTTACAGGGCACTAATCTACTCTGCTGTGTGATTTTTCTTTTGTACTGTACAGCCCCGTCTGAGAGCTTAGTTGCACCTGAGATGTTCAGTAGGTAAATATGTCTCTGGAACCACCAGGGACAGAAGAAAGACATAGTTACAGTAGTTCTAAAGAATAGATTTGGAATACATTACTGGCCAGTGAAATAAGGCTTTAATTAAAGCTGTTTAGGAAGAGTCAGACAAGATGACTTATAGTTTGTGTTTAGTTGTCCCCCCAAAGCCTCAGGAGGATGAGGTGGAACTTTCTTTTCCACAGGTAATTGGATCTGGAATGTTTAATGCTGGGGTTAAGGGCTGCTGATTAGTAAACCACTACATATGAGTCATTAGTTTGACTCTGCCTTAATCCCTGTAGTCTGAAATAAGATAAAAAGGGCAGAGAGATGCTGTTAAAACTCTCTCCCTTGTTGTCCTTGCTACTGTGTGGGTGCCATGAACTGCCTCTCTCAGTACATTTGCTGCCTTAGGTGTGCCATGTTACTTCTCCGCTGAGATGCTTGTTTGCCATCCCAGCCTCGGAACTAGCCAACTATGGACTAAAACCTCTATGAATTCTAAGCCAAATAAACCCCTTCCCTCCTAATTTTGGGTGGCAGGTATTTTGTCTCAGTAACCAAAAAACAACCAATACAATGACCAAACTTAAGACTATATATTGGCTAAGGCAGTAGAAAGAAAATCATGGAATAATGGTGACCTTGGCAAGAGTAGTTTCATGTAACAAAAAGACTAAAAAAAGACTGGATTGAAGGTCAAGAAAGAGAACAATAACTTGAAGGAAAGAGTAACAAGAAAATTTTTGTTTGTTTGTTTTCTATTTTTTTATTTTTTATCTTTCCCCTTCCTTTTCTCCTTCCTTTCCTATTTAAATAAGGGGAGATTTAAGCCAGCAGAAATGAAGAAGGTCTCAATTTAAAGGGGAAAATAAACTGTAAAATACAAATGTTCACTGAAAAATAATCCTTTTTTTTTTTTTACTTTTAAAAGTTTTTAAAAAGTTTTATCTTTCACTGTTACTTACCATGTTAAAAATTGTGATGTCCAATATACTACCCTCCAGAAAATTGGCATGATTCCATCAGGAATGTAACTCCATGGTTTAAAACATGGATGTTGTCTATTTAATAAAAATTTAAAAACAATTAATCATAAGTAATTAGTACTTAAATGAATAATAAAATTAACTTATTGTGGTCAAATTCATTTAATCACACTAATAATTACTGACTACCTCATAGTTTTTCACAGAAAACTTGAAATTCAAACTTGACTCTCAAGCTAACATACATACATAAAGAGAACAAAACAATTCTAAAACTAAATGCCATTTAGTCTTTAACTTTCAAGGCATTTTTAGTCATAGAGCAACAAGAACGTTCAACTAATAAGACTAATGCAAGTCTTTGAATGTTATTAAATCAAATGATTAGTCTTAAAGTATATACTCATCCCATTTGTAGGGTTGGTTAAGGGGTTTTTTGGTTTTAGTTTTGGTTTTCTCAACAGTATCTCGCTATGTAGCGCCAGCTGACCTTGAACTGGCTTAGTACCCCAATTTGGTCTCGAACCTGTTATCTTCCTGCATCAGTCTCCCTAGAAGTTTTATTTTGTTTTTGTTTTCTTATATAGAAATGAGAAATGATGAGGAGAAGACATTAAGTGTTTAATTTCCAGAAATTGGAATGCTAATTAAATTAGTCACTACTCTCGCCCCTAGTCTTCTGAACTCAATTCATTCCCAAGGGCTGGTTTTAATTCACGTTGGTCAACTGAAGGCTCAGGCTCCTTCTCAAAGTCTCTCTCCTATACACAGGCAGATCTCAGTGTCCTTAGAGACACATTGGCCCAGATTTCCAATTAACCCCATACAAGTAAAGATGTTGTAATGTTTCTTTCAGACCTCTTTAGGGTTTTAAATCTGTATCTGGAACCTTGTGGAAGCACAAGTATTAAATGAATAATACAATTAATTTATTGTGGCAAAGTGACCAGCATTTGGACTGTAACTTAAGATTTTGGCCCTAACTTAAAGCTAAAATTTCAGTCATAGCACATGTTGTTCCTACGTCAGGTCGATCCTAATTTGAGGGTTCGCTCTACAGTATAACTACTATGGAGATGCCTATCAGTATCCATATATAATTGTGCTCAAATTTTCTGATGAGTCTCTAACCACAGGCTGTTCCATTTAAGTCTTTTAGGTTTTTACTTTGATCCAAAGATTAAACAATATCCTATAATTGCAACTAATCTATACAGTTTCTAATAGTATTTTAAAGAGGAGTAACAACTACAATTTAAATTTATTCAATTTAGTTTTTTTTTTTAAAGATGGATAAAGAAACACTAAAGTATTGATAAAACTTTATATCAACATAGATTCATGTTTTTACCTGGAAATTTGATATGAATTCAATATTACCTTGTGATAATTTAAACTATATTCACTCTTGATTCAAAACTATAAGGCTTTTAAGGGCTGTGCAACATGAAAGGAATACCTTCCATCTGGAATAGCTTCCATATTCTTCATAACAACCTTGTCAATTAGGCAATATGGATAGCACTGAAACTCAGGAATGTTATGCTCCACTCTTTTAGATATGAGACACAGGCTAAGAGTAAACAAAAGTTTTAGAAGTCTTCTACTTAGAAAGTGCAAGTGTCAGGCTAAAAAATCAGGTCTCCTTTAAGCTTTCCACTACTGTCAATTACACATCAATAAATATTTAGTTTATATTTAGATTTTATCTTGGATTTTTTTCAGTACCAGGATCAAACTCAGGACCTTGTGCTTGGCAGGTAGGAATGACATCACTGAGCTAAATCCCCAACCCTTTATTTTAGACTTAAATAGGAGATGGTATAGTGAAAGAAAAAGAATAGTGAAAAAAAAGAAAATGGAAGGATCAATAGATTAGTTTTTATAAATATAAAATATAGGTAGTAAAAACAGCCCATTTTTAAACAACTTTCCACTTACAGCATTAAGCTAAATAAAAAAACATAAAAAGACAAAAAATAAAATACCTTGGAATGGGGGTGATAGTTGCATAAGATCCTGTGCTGCTGTTGTTCTCAGGAGGGCTTGAATTTGCAGCAGCATGCTTGCACCGGTTGTATATTGTCTAAAGCAGTCAGAATTAAAAATGAGAATAAAAACTTATTAAACTTTAATAGATATTGAAGATTATAAATCTATTTACTTAAAGTTATCTCACTGGTTATGCTGTATAATGATCAAATTCCTAAAATAACATTTAAATTCAAAATATAAGCTTAACTTGTCATTATTTAGCTCACTGAAATAATTACAACTCTTTCTTAAATTGTGAAAATTAATTTCACTTCTTACCGTACTAACATCCAGAGGCAGTATGAAGACAATAAGAAAGCAGAGATACCAAGCAAGCAATGTTCCAACAATGACAAGTCTATGTTGTTTCTTGAAATCTCCGTATTGATGCAGTAGAAATAAAGCCAGAAAAAAGACGAAAACAATCTCGAGTCCCAAAGCCACACTACTCATTATTGAATGTTAACTCTGAGCAACTGAAGTTATTCACGTACAGTTTTGAAAAACCATATCTGTTCACTGAAAACAAACAAAAAATGTACTATTAACACAGAAAATAATTGTTTGAAAATTTTCTAAATGTTTATCAATATTGGAGAAATTGTCATGCTTTACATTGGACTGTGAATAAAATGAAAAAAGAATAATTCCTATTGCGAAGTTCTTATATCACACATCTTACTATTTAAAAACTATCTTAAAAATTTCACATTGTACCTTGACAAAGCTATTCTAACAAAAGTCATGCTAGTTCTTAAAATATTACAAATTAAGACATTCTTAATACCACATGTGAATAGTTCTAGTACTATCACTTGGAGTTTCTCAATGTTCTAAATCCTAACAATATTTTAAAATATCCTATCTAAATTAGATATTTAGGCAATCTTAACAAACTCAGGCTCTAGGAATATTTAGAAAAATAAAGTTTTCTAAGAGTATCCATAGCTCATACCTGAAATCTTAACACTCAGGAGGCTGAGGCAGGATTTATTTATTTCTGGCCAATTTAAGGCCAGCCTAGGCTACATAATGAGTTCAAGGTCTCAGTCTGAACTACCTAGTGGGATCCATGTCAAATTAAAAAAAGAAAAAAAACTCTATATATTTTTTTTTTTTACTGCTTCACAGATATACTTACCACTTTTCACTTATCTACATAAATCTCATTTTCTTTAAACACAGTCATTTTACCTATTTTAGATTATTGAATAATCATCCATTTGAAAATGTTAATTATAAATGTTGGTGATACAGACATCAGCAAATGGTTTGATACCATTCTGTCAAGAAAAATAGTTTAGGGCCGGGGATATAGCTCAGTGGTTCCGGCGCCTGTCTTGCAAGCGCAAGGACCCGGGTTCGATTTCCCGGTAACCACATAACAATACTGGGTGTGGAGACTCACCCCAGCGGCAACCAATACCACATACCAGTGCCGGGCGTGGTGGCTCACGCCTGTAATCCCAGCACTTGGGAGGCAGAGGCAGGAGGATTGCTG
>PVIR01035251.1:0-16600 GCA_004026965.1 Petromus typicus | reverse complement strand
TAAAGGACCCGAGAATGACCATGTGGCCTCCAGCGCAGCTCCCAAACTGGTTTAGCAGCTGTTGGTAATGTAGATGTAAATGAGCACAGCTGTTTCCTAATAAAACTTTATTTACAAAGATAGCTGCACGGCTTGCTGACACAGTTGTAAGACAACACCCTAACTGAGCGTGGTGGCTGACACACAGTTTATCATCCCAGCACTCGGGAGGCTGAGGCAGGAGGATCACTGTGAATTACAGGCCAGCGTGGTGTCCATAGTGAGTTCAAGGCCAGCCTGAACTACATAGCAAGACCCTGTTTAAAAACATCAAAAAAAGACAGCACTCTGAGTTGAGCTGGCCCCATCATAGGGGGTCTCCCTCCTCTGTCCCTCTCCTGGTCTGCTGTCCTGCTGGAGCCGCACCTGTCTCCCTGGAGGACACAATGGAGCTGTGTGGAAACTCTCCCTGGACTTGGGAGTTGGATGAAGACGGCCAGGCTGAGTCTGAGGCTGACACAGAGGACAAAGGGGAACATCTTGCTCTCGGCTGCCAGACAGAGAAGCAGGGGACAAAACTGTACAAATGATGGGATTAGGGTACTATGAGCATCTGGGTGCCTGTACCCCAATTCTTATGTTGAGATCCTCACCCCCAAAGTGACAGCACTGGGAGATGCAGCCATTACTGGGAAGGTGGCAGATCCTCCTGCCTCAGCCTCCCGAGTAGCTAAGATTACACGTGTGCGCCACTGTCCGCAGCTGTACCCTACAGGAGAGGTAACTCTAACACAGCGTTTCCCCAACATCTGCCTGCTAAGCGCCCTGCCTCTTCCAGAACTCCAGTGAAGAAACACATCAGAGATGAGGAAAGAGGAGACTCTGGAGTCGAGGGCGATTGGTCTGTCCTGTGTGGCTCCGGGAAGTCACTCACCCTCTCTGATCCTGAGCTCCAAACCCCTGAAACAAAGAGGATCATAGAGGTAGAAGAAAACTCAGGTCAAACCCTGACATGGTTTCGGGTTCCAAGTGGTCGTCACCTGTTGTCATCCGTGCCAGTGTCAGGAGTGGCGCAGCAGGAGGACAGGAGGCCTGTGAGGCGCTCGGCAGGGCCATCGCCTGTCGTGCCCTGGTGGGCAGGATGCCGCCTGCACCGTGTTGTCAGCCCCGGGACAACGCCGGGCCTGTCTGAGGGTCCCTGGGAGCGCTGGGCCCCATTCACGTGGCTCAGAGGCCGCAGCACTGGGGGACGTGAAGATCCCCAGGGGCCTGGATGCCGCCCTGGGAGTCCCTGGGGAATCACTTTCCCCTGGCCTCAGTTTCCCCTCCACTTATAGGCTCAACACATAACCTGGAAAATAGAGATGAGACTCGCCCTGCAGCATCATGAAGAAGATCACCTGAGAAAACACATCATCCTGGGTGTGGTGTTCACGTCTAATCCCAGCACCCAGGAGGCTGAGGCGGGAGGATCTGTGGATTTACAGCCTGGGCTAACTAGTGAAATTTCGTCTCAAACCCAGGCTCATCTGTGACCTGTTTGTGGGTGACACCATGCCACACTCACTGCCACTATTAATTGCTCTCTTTCATCTTTCTGGCTTCACTTTGAACCCCTCCATCCTCCTCCACTACCTCTCCTCTCCTCCTAACAAACTTGACTTTTCCTTTCACATTTACTGCACATTAACTACAAGCAGGGCATTCTCTTTTATTCTCATTTCCTGGGGAAGAAAACAAGTACAGAGGCTAAATCATTGACCCAAGTCAAATGGCTTATATATATTACAGATTGGAGACTCAAGTTCAAACATTACGGTGTTAACTACAGTTCTATCCTGATTCCCTTTGCCTATCAAAACCTCTCCACCAATCCCGCGTCCAGGGAGGCGGGGCAGATCATGTGTGGCTCATCTATGTGAAGAACAAGTTTTTACGGCATATTAGTCATTTACATGTTAGTCTAAATGAGAATCTACTCTGAATTTCTTTCCTGACCTGTCTCAGACAGAGGTCCTTGCGGCTGCTTCTGTGCTCCCAGAGCTATTTGCAACCCCCCAACTTAGCACTTACCACACTCCATTGTAATCCTTCCTCTCTGCCCCCCACAGAGGCTGAACTTGTGGATCAGGTCATGGAGGATATGTATTGGTTCCAGTGCCCATCTCTCTGGTGTCTAACCCAGCAGACCATCCGTGAGACAGAATGAACAAAGTAAACTGATGAAAACAGCTAATAAAACCCCTCCCCGTGATCCTCACACACAAGGAGGAAAATGGGCCTTCTCCCTGTTAGTGCAAAGCGGAGTGAAGGCCTCCAGCCAGGCAGGAAGTCGATGTCCGGGGCCCAAATCAATCCCAGCACCTCCTTCCCCCTCCCGCCAGCTCCCTGACAGGCCTCCCTCCTCTCATGGACACCCAGCTCCCGACCTGTGCACCTGGCTCTGTCCTAGATGCCTCTGGGGCTGCCGGGTGCCGGCAGGGGCTGCGAATGTCCATTTCCAAATAACGAAGGGAAAATGACCACAACCTCTGAGCCTCTGCCAGGAGCCGGGCTGCTCCCCTCTCCCCTCTTTGCGCTCGGCCGGCCGGCCTGTGGCCTCCCCCAGGGCTGCAGGGAGCCCAGGCTGCAGTCAGCAGGCCGCGGTGATACCAGTCCGATCCCACGGGTCCTTCTTCTCCGTCCCTGCCGTGCAGGCCTGGCCAGGGAGGGGCTTCCCCCTGGGGGTCGAGGCCCTGTCCTGGCCCTCGTCCCAGTGCCAGCCCTGCCAAGCAGCTTTCCTCTGCCTGACAAAACCCCCGCGGAGACTGGCTACAAACTTCGCACTGTCCACGACCTCACTGGAGGAGAAGCAGGACCAGGGTCCAGCTGTCCCCCTCGGAGGTGGGTCCCGGTGTCCTAAGAGGCTCCTGACATGCACTGCCTCCAAGTTGTGCCCCTCTGCTGTGCCAGCCATCACCCCCCGCCTACGGGCACAGCACCTCCCTAACCCGTCACCTGTGGGTGTCCAGTGACCTCTCCAGCCCTCGAGGCCCTGTGAGTCCCTCAGGCCTGTCCATCCCTGATAACCCCCCTAGTGAGCCAGCCTAGTGACACCCTGAAACACTGAGGCCGGTGTCCCCTCTTCTCCCCACCAGAGCTCATAGACGGATCCTCCCTCCCTGAGGAGAGGGAAAAAACTACACTATTAAATATATTTTTCAACAATTCTTTTTTGTTTTGGCAGTACTAGAGATTAAACCCCAGGACCTTTGCACTAAATTATATCCCTTTTTAAAAAATTATTTTCAGTCAAGGTCTTGGTAAGTCACCAAGTTAGGCTTAAGCATGCAACCCTCCCTCAGCCTCCCGAGTGCTGGGATTACAGGCGTGTACCCCCCACACCTGGTTCAACAATTCATTTTGTAACCTGCACTGCTAGACCCCTGGCTTTTAGAAAAAGAATGATTCTCTGCTTGCCAGCCACCAAGCACCCAGCGCCCTCTCTGTAACTGGCACTCGTTTCTCAGAGGAGGGTCATGTCTGAAGTGGAAAGGGTGGGAAGAGACCCCAAGGCTTTGGAATTTATGAGGTGGGCAGAGGCTTGGGCTGGCTGGTGACCTCCATAGTAAAAGGCCTAACCCTACCTGGGGCCAGGTGTTGCACTGTGCTGACAATACCACAAGAGGGCGCCCTCGCATCAGCAAAGACAGACCTCCCAACGCTGCAGCAGCAAGTTGCTGCTTGTAGTTTGTTTTATAGTTTGTTTCATTTTAAAATTTGAAATTATGTCACACACAGAGAAAAGCTGTGAGTGGACTGCAAATTCTCCACAAGACCTCATGACAGCCCTCAGAATCCCACAGGGCAGATGCACAGTGCCCCTGCTGTCCAGCCCCACTCCTCCCAGCTCCGGCTCTGTGCACCCCCAACCTGCTTCACTGTTCCTAGGTCTCTCAGCCATGCCGGTCTACACTGCCTGATTCCCGAGCTGCTCTTTGCCCACTAGCTAGTGACAGTCCACTGTGTAACTGGAGTGGGAGCCCTGGGTGCCCAGGCGAGCAGGGCAGAGGCTGGGGAATGGGGTTGGGTCACCAGGTCAGCCGGTGCCCAGCTGTAGGGCTCATGCTCGTTTTCTCGGGTTGTGATCATAGGACCTCAGTACACAGCGGTGTGTGTCACACAGTGACCACAGCTTTCTCCAGCCGCTCAGTCCTGTGTCCTGGGAGCCCCAGGAGGTGGCAGGTGTGGCATCTCATTGTTCTGTGTGACCAGCCTCTCGGTCAGAGTGTCTTTCGATCACCCTCTGCCGTGGCACCCAGGAGGCCGTGACCCTGGCCATGAATAGACACATTGTCCTTCCCGTCAAGGGTCTGGCCAAGAGAGCACTGTGACGGTTGTCACTCAATACCCCGAAGGTCACATTGCCTCCAGGATGTCTGTCCCACAGGTCCTTCCTGGGGAGAGGACAGGGAAGCAGAGGGCCTGGGAGAGGCCATGCTTGCGTCAGCCCCACCTGGCTGCCCCCCATGTCCTCCTGGGCTTCCAGCTGTGATGCCCACAGGCGTGGCAGGATGGTTAGTGCTGGGCTGGGCTCCCCTACTTCCTGAACGTCTGGGAGTTCCATGGGGAGATGGGACTCATGCTGCCCAGCGACTTGTGGCCACAAACAGTGTGGGTCATTTCTGAGCTGGATCGGATCACACCTTCCTTCTGCCACGGACATTGGTAGCTTTTTACAGAGTGAGAGAGGACAGAAGTTTCTGCCAACTGCAGAGTCACCTGAAATGCCAGCTGGGTGGGCCATGGAAATGTGAGGGCTGTTTATTACTCAGCAAACACGGCTTTGCTGGCTGATACACCCCAGGGAGCTGAGAGGACTGTGGTCACAAATGCAGAGGTGTCCGCCTGGCACTCGGCAGCACCTGTGACCTCTTTGGTGGCTCTCAAGACCTGAGAGAATAAGTGTGTGGCTCAGACAGATGTACCCTGCCAGACACCAAGGTCACAGGGTGGGTGAATGAATGGACACCCCTCGGACAGACCAAGGGATCTGTGGATGTGCGCTGGGCACAGAGCCACAGGGCAGCGGGATCCTCAGTGCCAGCCTGGTGAGGTGGGGACAGAAAGGCAGAGCTGCAGCTGGACACTTAGAGGTGCCCTGGAGACCCTGGGAAGAGCTGTGGGCTCTATGTCTTGCACAACCCTGCAGTTTGCACACACTTTTGGGAACTCGGGGCAGGGTTGCAGTGCGAGGGCTGGCTTGCTGGGGGCCCCTCACTGGTGGTAAAGAGGCTTCCTGTGGAGCCCTTGCAGCTGTGCTCACTCAGCCTGGGAGCTCCGCAAGCCTGCACTTAGTTGCTTGGTTTTTTTTTTTTTTTTTTTTTTTTTACTTAAAAGACCACCATTCAGAGATATAGACAGGCACTGCCCCGGACTTGCAGTCGTCATGGGCAACAGAGGATACCTGCCTTGCGCATGCGCGGATGGCACGTGGCGGCTTCGGGCGGATCACCAGGTACCTTAGAACCTGAACACTCCACGCCTAGTCCTGAGAGCAGACTTGGGATTTGTTCTTTGGTCCCACACGTGGCCACCTCACAATGAAACTTCCTGTTTTGCAAAACTCGTTTCAGGGATTGGCAGCGAAACCTGGCTGGTTGGACAAAGGGACAATGGCTTCTAGGGAGTGGGGTGTGTGGGGTGGCACCTGTAGGTGGCAGAGTCAGGACCACATTCCACGAATCCCTCCGCCTTTCTACATCCCTTCCCTCCAAATCCAGGGGAGAGCAAAGTGCTGTGGGGCCTGCCTTCTGGAGAAGGCCTTGCCCCGTGCCTGCATGCCTTGTTGTGAGTAGCTAAGGCGGCACTGCCCATGCATGGGGACAGGCTGGAGACAGGGGACCCGGTGAGACCCTGGGGCGGAAGGCTGCCCTGTCTGGCGTGGGGAAGGAGCTAGCGGGGGTTCTGAGCCTGGTTTCCGCAGCACTTTCTGATCTGGAGGTGGCCTTGTCTTCACTCCTACGCCAGGTGACTGGGCGAGTCGCGTGCAGCTCCGACTCCGAGGTGTTACTGTGCTGTGCTTCTGTGTTGCCTCTGCCTGAGTCGCTATAGTGCAGCCGCTGTGACTAAACTGCCTTAGTCAGCAGTGAAGCCACAGTGCTGGGGACATGTGGTGCGGAAAGTTGTTGAGGATGTTGGGGGACTGTGTGTTCTTTCTGGCATCAAGATCAGAGTGAGTAACACAGGCCTGCAGAATGGTGGGAACAGCCTCTCCTATTTGGGCAGCTCGGGAGTCTGTGAAACAGTTTCTGTACGCATAATCTTACTGATCCCTGTAGCTCGCTTGTAGGCCGGGGAGAAGAGGAGGCTTGGCCTAGGATGCAGGGACAGCTTTTGGGCAGCACTCAAGCCGACTCCTCCATTCCCTTCCCTGTGACAGACATCATCAATCAATCAATCACACCCTCCTTTCCAGTTTATCTGAGAGGAGCTTTCCACACAGCCCTTTAGGCAGTCACTGTCAATCGACTGAGGAGCTCGGGGTGCAATGGAAACCAGTGATCTAATCTGACGTGGGTGCAGCCCCACCCTGCCTCTTCCATCTCTTCCGCTGGGACGGGAGCCTGATGGCAGGAGTCTGTTCCGCGGGGTTGGGAGAAAGGATGACATAATGCGGGCAGGGACTCAGAACACAGCGAACCCTCCAAAATGGTAATTGATATAAATTGTTAGTTTTTTGACTGTTTAGTGGGGCGTGTGTGTAATTTGTTTTGGAGAGATCTGGAGAATGCATCCAGCTCCTACCTTAAAAGAGCTGGCACCCTTCCTGGGCGAGATCCCTTCCAAGGTCCCCGCCCACCCCTCAGCCACCACCAGCACCTTTTCCCCCTTCTGAGAGTGAGGTGGGTCCAGAGGGGCAGAGGTCAGGTCCCCAGAGCCTGTGCAGCTTCTGTCCTTTATGTGTTTCCTCCCTGAACAGAGGTTAAAGGTGGCACAGACCCTCAGGACCTGACAACCTGGCAGGGGCTGTCAGCGCAGGCAGAGCCGCTCTCTCTGGCCCCCTCGGCAGGGCCCTGGCTCCGCTGCCCGCCGCCCACCAGCAGATGTGGCTGTCACACGAGCTCCATTTCCTCTGTCCCAAGGGAGTTTACTCAACCGTAGGATGCTCTCAGTAAAGAGGCAACCTCTGCTGTTGTCAGGAGCTACTTAGAAGTGACAGATTCGCAGGAGCGCATGGAAAGCCTGTCTCAGGACAGCCAGTGTCTCACCTGGCAGTGGGGGGCTGTGTCAGAATCTGTTCCCTGCCTGCTTCCGGTCAGCAGACAGTGAGGAGGCCAGGAGGCAGGCCTGGCCCCAAGGGGCCTTGAAGCCAGGACCCGCCTACAGTTTCCATTTGCCAAAGACCTGCTGCTTCCGTGGGTGAAGCAGGCACCCAGCCTGCAGGGAGTCTCTTTTTATTGTCAGAATTGTCCTTATTGTTATAATTACTGTGGTTCCTCTCTGAAGATGTGACCTCAGAATTCCACACACAGCACATTTCTGTTTTGTTTTGTTTTTTATTTATGTAGTACTTTTTAGAGTCAGGCCCTACGTAACTCAGCCTGGCTTTCAATTCACTACGTAGCCCATGCTGGCCTTGAACTCATAGAAATCCTCCTGCCTCAGCCTCTGAAGTGCTGGAATTATAAATCTGTGCCACAGTAGACAGTCAGACCTTCCCAGGGGAGAGACTGACTGAGAGAGTACTTCTCAGGGATAACATTTTCAAGAGAAGAAGACACAGATAGGTCAGAACTAGACTGCCATCATTGAAACACATCAAGCTTTAGTCTGGACAGAACTGGTTTGATCCACTTAGGTTTAGCCAGAACCAGTTGGAACCAGCCAGAAAGTCTTAAAAGGTCTAAATTGGTAGGATCCAGTCAATCACGTTAGAAATACTTACGTTCTGATCTGCTCCTCCTGGGATTAGGTAGAACTGGCTTAGACTAGTCAGAAATGGTTTGAGCCTCTTTTGACTGGTTAGAAGTGGCCTAAACTTACCTGGCATCATCACAAGACCAAGTGTGGCTTCACAGGAACATGTGTCCATAGTGTTTTGAGAGCTGGGCTGCAGTGGGAGGCTGTGGGTAGGACAAGGGGTAGTGCTGGAAGGTGGAGTGGTTAGAGCCCAGCTTGGCCCTGCCCAGGGTCAGCCTTGAATGCTGAGCTAAAGAGCATAGAAGGTCACGGCCACATTACAGCACACCCAGCCCTCTAAAACACCACACAGGCCACATGCTGTAAATCAGTTAGCCTCTCGCCCAGTGATTAATGGGAGGGAAGCTTTCTTCACTTGTTCTGGGTAAATTATTGCATATGGAAGCACATCTTTGATTTTATGAGTTCTCACTGGAGCATGAAATTTCTTGGAGAAAGTTCCCTGAGGAGTGTGGCTGCTCCCCCTTCCTCCATTGTTTCTCTGGAACCCTGCTGCACCTTCTGGGGTCCAAGGGCAGCCTGAGCTCAGCAGGAAGGGCCAGGGGAGGTGTTAGTGCTACCTGCGCCAGTGACACCTACCGGGGTGGAGAGGGCCCAGCCACCAAGGGGCGCCAGCAGCTGCTGTCCAGGCCGTGGCTTGCAGACAGGCGCCTCCGTAGGACCCTGTGCAGAGTTGAGGCCCGAGTCTAGCTGTTCACTTATTGGCAATTACAGGATTAAGTGCTGTTATCCTCAGACCCTCAGCTTGATGGCGGAGGCTGTAGGTGAAGATGTGGTAAGCATCCCAGCTTGTCACTGTCCCACTGGCCGTGTGGCCTCAGTTTCCCTGTCTGTAAAGTAGGAACATGGACTTTCGCTCTGCTGGCTTCTCCCTTGGGCTCTCCTCTCTTCTCTCCTAGGTGTGTACTCTCTAATATCTTGCACCCATTTGTCCTCAGGCTCTGAACCCAACCTGCAAAAGTGACTCAACCCGTGTAATGCAGGGAAGGCAACCCAGGGCCACAAGCACCCTCTGAACAGCGGCCTTCAACCCTGGCTCCCACTGGGTCCACAAGCAGAGCTTGCCAGGAGCGTGGGGGGCCGTGGACTGGGCTTGGAAGAGGTGGGGTGGTGGAGACAGGACCATGGACCTGAGCCCACAGTGCCCTCTAGGGGGCGCTAGAGGACCCTCAGCAGGAGTGCTGTCCCACAGGGGTGACGTGGTGAACCACCGGGGCCACCGGTCAAGCCACTGATCTCTGCTGGTGGCCCCAGAGTTTTCCTAACTCACAACAGAATAAGGAAAGTTAGGATGATACAGTGACTTTGAAGGATGTAATGACGCTCGTCAGAACTTTTTTCTGTTAAGAGAACTGCACGGTGCTGGTCAGACTCCTTCTATCCTCCTGTCCTTCCCCCTTTCCGTCCTTTCATTTCTTTCTTCCTTTCCTTTCCTCATCTTCCTCTCCTTCCTTCTTTGGAAAAAGAACAAACAAAAGAAGCCCTTCATCCTGGAAGTCTCAGCCTGGGAGCCCCTACCACTTCTGGGCACCCAGAGCAGGTCCCGCTGGGCTGAGGCCTGACCACAGGCAGGGCTGCCTCGCGATAGCTGGGCCCCTTGGCTGTGGTTGTTTCTGTGGGTCCCCGCTGTGGGCAGGCGACCTCAGGCACCCTTGGACTCCAGGGTGCCTGTGCGACGCTCAGGCTGGAAGGGCAGGCCAGGCCGCAGGGCCCAGCCGCTCTGTGCCATCCTCCAGTCCTCTGCAAGGAGCAGTGTGGCCCAGGGAGGGTGCACAGTCCCCCAACCATCACTCCTCAACTAATCGCCACCCACCCAACTGCCAAGTGCCCGCCCAAGTGTCCCCAGCTCTGGGGCCGCCATTAAGGACATATTGCAGTGGTTTTACGGAGCGTGGCTCGGAACAATTTTACACCTCATTTGATTTATGTTCCAGGATGCGCTCCTCTCTCAGGACCCCTCCCCCTGGAGAGATGGCGTGTGTCACCCACTCTGGCTTCTCTGTACTTCCTCACGGCCAGGCCTCTGAGCAGGAGGCTGGCCTCGGGCACATGCTAGGTCCTGGGCAGGTGGCACCATGACCCGGCCTTCCTTCCCTCCTCCCTCCCTGGCTTTCTCTCCGGATGTCCCTGATGGCTTCCCTGAGAGAATCCCAGGACAGGCCAGACGTGGGGACAGTGGGCAGCCTCCACTTCACAGGTGGGGAAGCCAAGGGAAACTCTCATACTAAAAATAAAACAGCCTGAGGATATGGTAGACTATTGCCCGGCATGAGTCAGCCTCTGTGTTCCAGGCCCAGGACTTAGAAAACAGAAAGGTAACCTTTGTCTTCCGGAAGCCTTCAAATATCCACCGAAGTAGAATAGTAAAAAAACCCATGTCCCCTTCCACACCTGTCTTCATTCTTCACTTTCCCATCCATACACCCCCATAAGCATTTTTCTCTGATTTATCAATAGGCTTTTTAAAGAACAGTTTTAGATTTACAGAAAAACTGAGTCCAGAACTAAGAGTTCCCTGGGACCCCACCCAGCCCGCACACCATCTGCCTTATAATTCACGTCTCGCTTCCGGAGGGCCCATTGTTCCAAGCCCTGAGCCTCTGTCGGGGCACTGTCCTCACTCCAATTCTCTTGTTGTTGCCCAACGCCAGTTTCCCGTCCTGGCATTCCAGCCAGGCTGTCCCACTTCAAGGAGCCCTCAAGTCCTCTCAGGCTGCTCTGACTGGAGACACTTAGCCACACTTCCCTTCTCTGGATGAGCTGTTGGAGGTATCCGGGTCAGGGACCTTGTAGGACACGGCCTACATTGGACGGTGCTGTTTTCTTGTTGTTAGGCTGTGGTGGAAGTCGTGTGAAGGGGGATGACAGATGGGAAGTGTTATTTCCCTCGCTCCATCTCAGGGGATGCGCTGTCGACGTGACTTATAGATGCTCATATTGACCTTGACCACAGTCTGGAGTGTTTGACAGGTCTCAAATCTGGAAAATCGCCATTCCCACCCCCGCCCAGGGCTCCGAGGAAGTCAGGGTGTGTGTGCCTCTTCCTGAGGGTGGAGTTTCTGAGTGATTTATTTTAAAGCAGTTTCCGGGCACCCTAGCATTTCATTCATAAATACTCAAATGTGTATCTCTAAGGGAAATAGACTCAACACAGGCGTCCACAACTACGCGTTACCATTGCTATTAATAATCTTTTAATATTATTTCCTATCAGATTGTGTCTAGTTATCTCAAAGAAAGGATTTCTATTACGGGTTTGTTCATATCAGGAATTTAGACTCCATCCATTGTATTTTATTATTATGCCTTCAATTTCTTTTCATCTGTGATAGTTTTTTTGGAGAGCGGTCTCATGCCTCTTCTTTCCTGAAGAATTGGGGTCAGTTCTCCTGGAGAGGTTCTCATAGCTCAGCGTTTTGTCTACGCTGTGGGTCCTCTTCAGCTGTGGTGCTCACTTGCATCTCAGCTCTTTGGGAGGCTGAAGCAGGAGGACGGAGTGTTCTAGTTCATCCTGAGCCACTTAGAAAGATTTCATCTTGGGAGGGAGGCACTCTGACCTCTGGCCTCTGCATTTCCTGAAAACTGATAGATACAGATCAAATTCAAATTCATTACCAACAAAAATGCATCTCCTCAGGACACACACATGTCCCATCGCTTTGTGTTGCAAGATTTCCCAGAATTGAGATGTTCTCAGAATTTCTCCTCCTGGATTAGCAGCTATTTGTGTTGGAGGCCTTGACCCAGAGGCTCTTCCTGAATCTTTGTTCTTCTTGAAGAGCAAAGCTGATTTCTGTTGCTGGCAGTAAGAGATCTGATGGACACGCCCTGGGTGTCCAGTCTGGTGACTTGAAGAGGAGGCTGGCACATGCCTGTGTGCACCTACGCTGGAGCTGTTGGAGGCACAGAGTTGTGTGCCCTGGTACTGCCTCTGAGCCTTCAACTGCAACTTGGGCCTTGGGTCAATGGCTCTGGGTATTAGAAAATGGGCATTGCCAAGATAAAGAGGTAGACTTGCCTTACCATGCTTAGGGAGTGCTCCCTGGTAGAAAAAGAGCCTAATTTGGATGAAAGAGATCAGTAACCAGGCTGTCTGCTTCAAGGCCACTGAGAGGAGTCTGATAAAACAGTCCAGTGTCTGTGTCATTGGCCACAATCTAGGCATTTTTCTTCAAAAGTTCTGTAGTATTAGTAGTAGTATGAGGGAGTTCAGTAGGACCTCACTGGAAAGGCCTATGGAGAGGGATTATGGATAAAAGGGAGGGATTGTGGGTAAGGAAGAGGGATTATGGGTAAGGGATGCACCAGCTGTGCTGAGACAGGTGGCAGGTAGACAGCCTGATGGCAGCTATATGGCTCTGTAGTTCTACAGGAAGTTACTCATTAAGGGGCAAAACTTTGAACAAGCACCTGGCTGGCTGTCTCACCTAGAAGAGAAGCTATATGAAAGTCTGGGTCTGTGTTGGTTATGTGAACAATAGGTAGTGCTTTGGTTAGGGACTCAGAAAGACATAATGACAGTGAGGTCTGGGAAGGAGGACAGATCTCTCCAGTCAGACTCAAAGATAGATGTGTTCAAATTTCAAGCAAATTCTCACCAAAGAGCAACCTCCGCAGCACTTGTTAATGATTAGGCTGACACAGCTTCATCTGTGTATATCCCAGGCTTGTGAGCAGCGTGGTCATGATGGTATGGATGGTGCTTTCATACGAGGCCAGCAGTGCAACCTATCTGGCTATTTTCCCTGCTAAGGACTCTACTACCAACTGCAGGGACCAGCATGGAAACCCTGGTATGGGGCCTCGTCTAGTCACCTCCTCTGAGGAGATGAGGCTTCAGGGCCATCTAGTTAGAAGCCATCACAAGATTCCAAACGAGATCCGTCCAATTGTAGTCATGCCCTTGCAACTTAAAGCAATAACTCACACTTGACCTTCTGTCATATTAAATAAGGTAATATTTAATATTGATAATAATGGGAGTACATAGCTTTTCTCATACCTCTTATAGAGGAGCATCTATTTCAGGACCCTTAAAATGTGCATCTCTTTGTCTAGGTGCTTATACCTTGGGACTTTAACTGGTGGCTTTGATCTGGTTTAACACAAAAGACTGGGGACCAGACACCCCTGGATGTGAATTCTGCCTGTGATATTTCTACACTGGGCGACCTGGATCATCTCTGAGTAAAATGCACACAAAGAATACGGTCCTATTATCACTTTTTACAAGCAACTCGGTGTTCTAACAGAGTTAGTCTCACAGGTGTTCATAGCAGCGAAAAAACTAGAAACCACCTGAAGACCCATTAATCAAGGATTGTCTAGGAAAAGTAATATATCCACTGAATCAAGTACAACGTGCGCCGTATGACCAACAAACATGGGGGAGGGGTAAATGTTTACATGATTTTAACAGTTATTATAGCGCAAGTTCACACTGCTCTGGGGCCCCTGAAAATCCTCCTCTGGCTTGGAACACACTTACCCCCTCGTCCTCATCACTCTGCAGCAGCTTTGGAGTCCTCTTCCATGAATGTCTTTAGATGTGCTGCGCCTGCTGCCAGCATGTCCTGAATCCATTCTGAGCACTTACCGTCCATGGTCATTGTGACCTTGGGGAAGAACCAGAAGCCCCACAGTGCCAGCTCCACTGAAACCGGTGGATGAGGACATGCTGCCATGTTTTTACTGGACAGAAATTGCTCCACCAGAAGTGACATGTGACACAGAGCATTGCCTAGATGGGGGGTGGAGCTGTTTTCTCAGGTCATTTTCCACACACATTGTTTCTGTCAAATCGAAACTGAATGATGTGGGCCGGGGATTTAGCTCAGTGGTTCCGGGCCTGTCTTGTAAGTACAAGGACCCAGGTTTGACCCCCGGTTAACCACATACCATACTGGGTGTGGAGACTCACGCCCAGCAGCAACCAGCACCACATACCACAGTGCCGGGCGTGGTGGCTCACGCCTGTCATCTCAGCACTCGGGAGGCAGAGGCAGGAGGATTGCTGTGATGTGAGTTGGAGGCTGAGCTCAGGGCCAGCATGAACTACAAAGCGAGATCCTGTCTCAGAACAAAAACAAAAACAAAAATAACTGAATGATCTGTCTTCATCCACCTTACAGAACCTGGCCTTGTTGACTTCTGGCTCTTCTCCAAAGTCAAAAGGACTATGAGGGCTGGAATTTAGCTCAGTGGTTCCGGTGCGTGCCTTAAATACAATGGCTGGGGTTTGATTCTCAGTAACCACATTCAATAATTCTGGGCATGGAGACTCACACTTACCAGCCACAGTGCTGGGCATGGTGGCTCACGCCTGTAATCCCAGCACTCAGGAAGCAGAGGCAGGAGGATTGCTGTGAGTTCGAGGCTCTGCTGGGCTACAAGTGAGCTCACAGCTCAGCCTGGACTACAAAGCGAGACTAAAAAAAAAAAGGACAATGAAAGGTCAATGATTAGAATCAACTCATGATATCAAGGCAGCCATTTAAAGACTCACAAAAGAGGATTTCTGGAACCGCAGAAATAGCCTGCACTATGATGTGACATGGTGTGTCTAAAATGAGGGGGAGGATTTTGAGACGAGTTAATTGGCAATGTGCCTTTTTCTATGATACTATTTAAACCTTCACTGTATTTGTTGACCCCACTTGATAGCTTTGATGTCTTTGAGGGGTATTTACTGAAATGGAAAGCTATCTGTGAGATGCTATTGGGGAAAAAAGTAAGTCACAAAATAATATATACTAAATGATTCCAGTTTTTTTTTTTAAGTCTGTAATACACATAGAACTGGAATTTGAATTGTATAAAATATTAGTTATTATTCTCTCTGGAAGATGGGGAAGTAGGTGATTTTCATCCTCCCTTTGTGCCTGTCCATAATTGACTCTTGCCTTTGTAATTAAAAGAATACTGTGGAGAGCAGAGAGGCCCCAGTGGCCTCTGTGTGCCCCGACTGTGTGCCCCACTGCCTGGCAGGAGGCTGCTGGTGGGAAGTGGGTCTCGGCCGCCACATCATTTCTGTGAGCGATGCAGCCTGTCCTTAGCAAGACCCATCCCAGTCCCGCGGACCCCAGGATGCTGGGCCTGTGATGCCGGGTGAGGTTTCCCCCCCGGCCCGGCCCATCCATGGTATGAGCATCGCAGTAGGCACCTCCATGCCCGAGACCAGACGTGCCACAGCCAGGGCATCCAGCAGGACTGTGGCTGCGGGAGGAACGGGCTCTGACCCAAACCCTGGGCCTGTGTGTGTTGGCTGTGGCTCACAAAGACGCTGGACTTTGGTCCGGCAGATCGAAAATATTTTTCAGCAGAGTCCCAGTGTTTGCCTGGAGAAACAATAATATTCCTCCTCTGGATGTCAAACATCCGGATAAACAGAAGCCCTTTTTTCCGCCTTGTCTCTCCCTTGAGGGTGACAAAGGGCGCTCTGACACGAGGCGGTGGAACGGCTTCTCCAGCCAGGGTGAGGGCCAACGCCGGCCACAGGGAGCTTATTTTTAAAAGGAGAAGGAAACATGTGGCCTGTCGCAGGATTTCTCAGAGGGCCTGGCTTCCTTGGGAGAGAGGGAACAGGGCGACTCGGGGCATTGTGGTGGGCAGTCACCAACCCTGGGGACTCGGGTGCCCAAGCCCCGCCTGGCAGGACGCTGGGGCAGAGCCTGGCAGGAGTAGGAAATCCACCAGGGCTTAGATCAAGGGTGTAGCCCCGCCCAGGGGCGGGATCAGGAGGAAGGGGCGTGGCCACCAGACGTGAGTGAAGCGCTCAGTGATACTCCTGGAACCGGAACCCAGGCGACTCAGCCGTGGAAAGTCAGTTCGGTCCACAGCTCACGGGCTGGTGGATTTGGCTCAGGTAAAGTTTAGGTGAAGATACTCCTAACAAGTCCCCCAAACACAGTACATGGGGCTATCCTGGAGAGTTCTGGGAGACAAGCTGGAGGGGACAACAGTCCTACACCTCCTGAGGATCCTCAGAAACCCTCCTAAGCCCGAGGTTTCCTGTAGTGACCTCTTTATAAGTTCAGCGAGCCAGGGATGCTGTGACCTCTTTGCTATGTTCTACCTTGGTGACAATGGGCAGATTCCTCAACCTCGCTCAAGCTCCTTTCCTCATCTATAAAATACTGATTATAGTACTTTTCCTACTGGGTGGTTTTGCAAGTTAAAGGTAATGTATTTACAGAGCCTAACACAGTGCCTTGGACTCAACAGAGCTATTAATTTGTCCTCAAACCCCCAGGAAATCATAGTCCAGTCAAATGAGAGTTGAGGTCTGGGCAATGCACAATCCTACACTCCAAGAACGCCAAGGAGAGACTAAACTTTGGCTGTTCATAGTGATAGAACTACTATCACTAATAAGCAAAATGTTAGGAATATTAGTAGCTGAGGCCCCTGGAAACCTGCCTGGAAAAACCAAGGTGAGAAGAGATGGGGGCAGGCTGTGAAGAAGAAATACAAGACTGAGTATGTCTTGCTATAAATTGTCTTTTGATCTTTCCTTGATGGTTGGCTTAGATTTTCCACTTAAAGGAACTCCAGAATTTTCTGAGGAAGGTCCTCACTGGAGGCGGAGGTTCTGGGATGGTTGCTCTCAGGAAGGGAGACTCAGGGTGATGCGGTGGGGTCTGTATCCTCAGGGAGTTTT
>PVIR01035250.1:0-16632 GCA_004026965.1 Petromus typicus | reverse complement strand
TTTTTTTTTTTTTTTTTTTTTTTTTTTTTTTTAAGCCCTGACTGTCCCTCTTTCTAGGCAGTTGGAGAACACTGGTCTCCAATAGACTTCTCCACACAAACCTTAAGGGCCAGGACACCTTGGAGTAAAGTGTTTCAATCACTACAAGATAGCAGCTTCAAAAGCTGAATAATGTATCCTGAGAAACTTACCTTTAAACTGGGCGGAGAAATGAGGATTTCCATGACCTTGAGCGCCTCAAAAATTCATGCTCTGGAATGAGAGCTAGGGAACAACATTACAGAGGAAGGGCAAAGCAAGCAGATATACACTCCAAGGTCCACCCCCTATGACCCATGCAGACACAACCAGAATTGTGTTTTAATAAGCCCCTGGGTGATCTCACAAAGACAATAAAGTTGTCAATTTATCCTAAGTATAGCACTGTGTGTTATTAATGTTGCATGTGAAACCACTCATCGAGACAGGCATTTCTGTGAGCAAGAATTTATTCCAGTGAACAGAGACGAAAATCAGACATAGATTTTAGCAGCTGGCTGGGAAAAGCCAAGTTTATTACATCTGTATATGGATGGGCTGACATTGACAGTGAAAAATAGCAGCAGCGAGTTGGGAGAGATGTCATCTGTGGTTCAATGGGCTAACATTAGGAGAGAGACATTGGCAGCTGACTGGGAAAGGAATTAGGTTTTTATAGATATTAAATGGGCTAAGGCATCTTCAGTGAAACTGTTATGATTAAATACACTGACAGTCAACACAGGTTCGGGTAGACAGTCACCAGCCATTTTGGCACAGGGGAGATAGTCTTCTATCTACTGAGAAATAGCCTATTGTTTACTGAAAGCAGCTAGTTTGCTTTTGTCTTATTTTTTTGTGAAGGACTCAATTAGGTTAAGTAGGACACTGTACACAAATTGGTAATAGAATAAAGTGTTGTGAAAAAAATTAGTATAACAAACTTTGAATTCTATACACTATAAAATTGTTCCTCGAAAGTTTAATACAACAGGGCCAGGGCATTAGCTCAGTGGTTCTGGCATCTACCTTGAAAGCACAAGGTCCTGGGTTCTATCCCTGGTGACCACACACACATACAACAATACCGGGCATGGTGACTCATGCCCACCAGCGATCAATACCACATACCCGAGTGCTAGCTCACACCGATAATCCCAGCACTCAGAAGGCAGAAGCAAGAGGACTGCTGAGTTCTAGGATGAGTTCAGGACCAGCCTGAACTGTAGAGTAAGACCTTGTCTCAAAAAAAACTTAAAGAAAAAAAGTTTGATGCAATAAAGGACATTCTTTTTGATTTATGTTTATCGGTGCATTTTAGGGATATATGATATCCTATTTATCACTGGGAATTTGTACTTGTACATGATATATCTTGGTTCTTGCTTTTTCTCATTCCCGTTTCTCTCTCTTCCATCCCTCTCCATTTATAAAACCTTTGTTTCTGTTTTCTTTCTTCTCTCATTCTTTTCCTTTCCCATCTTGCCTTCCCTATACTCCTCTCCCTAGTCCTGCCTCCCCTTTGAACATTTTTGTACTATTCATAATAATTAGTATACAGTTTGGTTCTCATTTACCTTTCAGTTTCTTATAGCAGAAACCCAATTTGGTATTTCCACCTGTGTCCTTTTAATTTAACTTAAAAGAATGGCCTCAGGTGCACCCATGTAGCTATCAACGCCTCTAATATAGTTTTTTTTTTTATAGATCTGTAGAAAAGGAGATATTCTTGGATGAACAAAAAGGAACATAAAATTTATTGCAGGTAGACCTACTTTGCAAGGAATTGGTAAACAAATTCTTCACCAAAAAAAGATAAATAGGAAATGGAAATATCTTCTGCCAAAGAAAGTTATTAAAATAACTCCATCTATAAAAATCTTTATTTTTTTGAAAAATATACATGTGCTTGTTTCATGATTTTGTAGGGATGGGGAATGGGCTTGGCACCTTGGTGAGGTTTCTGCCAAATAAAGAATTAAGCTATTTAGGAAGAGTAGCTAAGAAAACAGAAGGCTGAGTAGGCCGCCTGCAGTGGATCACTCCTAGTGCCAAGACCTCAAGCCCCTCTTCCCTCCTCTTCCAGTTAACCACAAATGAAACAAAGTGGAAAGGAGACTGTATTAGAGAAAAATTATTTAGTATGCAAAATATAAACTAACACTCACCCCCCCACACACACATGTGTATATGTACATATTCCTCTCACCATGTTAATACACTAAAGTGCATGTGTAGCACTTTTACTCTGCCTTGAATGTAACTCTAGAAGATAAACACCTGGATAGCACAAAGCAAGCAAAGGCCATTCTTATCCAAGAATGCACACCTAGGTGTTAGAAGGGGTAATGACCACATCAGAGGTCTCAGAGCCAAAATATAGCCAGTCAAGTTATAACTGACAAGAAGGGTGATCCCTTTTTTGACCTGTAATAAAAAGGGTCAAGAACAAAGACTTGTGAGTTCCTTCTCTAGACTCTGATGAAGCAGTTAACTATCTCCTTGTCTTTCCTGTTTTCCGATAAAGTGATTTTATTCCTTATTTTCTATTCTCTTTCCAATAAAGTATTTTTCTTCATTTTGAATTCATATCTTGAATTCTTCTATTGATGTAAGTTTTTTTTTTAAATCTCTAATTAAAAATCTACACTAACAAGACAAGTCTCTTCAGAAACTTAGAAAAAAAGGGTCTACCTGTTGATCCCCTTGCCATAAAACTTTCTAAATGAAGCTTTGTGGATCACAACACCTGCTTTGTGTGGCAACCATACCTCATTAAGCTAGTCAACTGTGTTAGAGTTTAAGGCCATCCTCCCACCAACAGAGCAGGGCATAGGGATGAAGGTACATGTTACTGATAAAATGTAAACAATCCCCAGTTTGTTGTGTGAGAATCTTTTCAAAATTCTGATTTCATTTGTCATGTTAGTGACACTAGAAAATGTATCTCTAACACAATGGATGAAAATTTTAGACCTGCATTTTAAACAATGGAAGACAAAAGTGAAAATTAAGAATCTATATAGAACAATTTTATTCTTAATCTAACAGATAACAGTTTGTTCACAGTCATAACAATAATATATTTTTCATTATATATTTATGTGTATATGCTTATACATGTGCATGTAGATGTCAAATTAATGATAGCATATTTATTTATAAGGGTTATAAAGAAATGTTAGCATTATGTTCATAAAGTAGGATATCCACAATACCCAAGAAGCAGTTTAGTATTATTTAATTTAATTTATTTATTTATTTTAAGACAGAGTCTCTCTTTGTAGTTCAGGCTGGCCCTTGCTCAGCCTCAAACTCACATCCCAGCAATCCTCCTGCCTCTGCTTCCTGAGTGCTGGAAATACAGGCATGAGCCACCACGCCTGGCACTGTGGTATGTGGTACTGGTTGTTGCTGGGGTGAGTCTCCACGCCCAGTGTTGTATGTGGTTACGGGGATGGAACCCCAGCCCTTGAGCTTGTAAGATAAGCTCCAGAACCATTGAGCTAAATCCCCAGCCCCAGTTTAATATTATTTTAAAAGGGAGGTGAGTTAGTTTAATATATATTACTGTAGACATATTAAGTGTAGCACTGAAAATTTTTAAAGAGAAATGTAACTAACATGCTAAGAAATTCAAACAAATGGAATCATATTAAATGCACAACTAAAATTTCAAAAGGCTCCAGAAGTAGGAAACAAAATTTAAAGCAAATTGAATGACTAAAAATAAAAACAGTAAGGATACTGTGAATATTAACTGATGTATATTAATAATCATTCTAAATGCACAAGATTTGACTGTGTATGGGCAGCACAGTGGGAGATGAGATAGAACCTCTGTTCAGCTGTTTGAGTTTGAGCAAAACTCTGGGGCCAACAGTTTTAAGAGGTAAGAAATAAAAAAGCAAAGACCCAGGCAACCTAAGGCAAAAGTACATGCCTGTTAAATCTCCTGATATGACTGACCTGTAGTGACATTTTTTCCCACTTGAATCTTAATGGTTCATAAATATGGCCTGTATCTCATACATGTAATTTGATATGAGTGAATTCCAGGACACACGTACACACTGAAAGCACTTCAGATGTTCAGCACCCTGTCAATAATTCCTGTCAATCTTACCTAGAGGGCCAATGGCAGTCATCTGGGCTGGGGTGCACATCCTTTAAAATTCAAAAGCTTATTATATCTGTGCCATCCTCTGCTTCTTGCATTCCTATGTTCTTGATGATATAGGGGGAATTGATACAACTCCCAAACCTGCTAGGTATTCATAACATGACTTTGTGTTCTCTAAAATGAAAAATGAATGCTAGGAACAATGGATGTTGAGTAGGAAGAATTCATTGAGAGAAACATAGCTTCTGCCTAAGAAAGAGAAGGGGAAGCAGAAAATGGGTCACCTGCTCATTGTGCTTTTCAACTGCTAGAAACATCCCTTCTCCAAAAGGCCTGTTGTCTTTTCATGTATCCTATTATGTTAGTCAGTTCCTTATTGGAGAAATGATAGTTAAGCATCTATAACTTGTAATATTACTGGTTGATTATATTGTGATCTACATTGTGATTTTGATGTACAAATTAATTCTGACAAAGTATCTTAATAGCGACCCACTTTTTAAGCAGCTATATCTAAGTAAAACTCTCCTGCTCATAACCTCCTTTGCTCCTTGGAATTCATTCTTTGACTTTCAGAGGCCCAAACTGGGAACATCCAAAATCTAGAAAGTGGGGCCTTGAATTACTCCTATACTAGGAACATCATTTCAGAAATACTTTCATCAGAACCTGGCAACTCTATCACCTATCTAACTGATGTCAGAAAGAATTTACTTGTCAAAAACAGGCTAATTAATGAGAAGTTTATTCTATTTATCAGAGAGTAAAACCAGGAAATTCTAACAGCTAGCTTGGAAAATCCAAGTTTGTCACATCCATGTGTAGATGGGCTGACACTGAGAGAGAGACAGTGGCAGCTAACTTGGAAAGATTTCATCCATGAGTGCATGGGATAACACCAAGAGAGAGATATATTAGTAAATAACTGGGAAAGGAATTAGGCTTATATAGGTTTGGGGGAAGGGGTTATAATCTTAAAAAATGTTTGTGATTTGGATGCCCAAGGACAGTGTGCTCAGGTGTGTATAAAATTACTGGACTTTGTGGCATAGGGGGGTTTATACTTCTTTTGGGGTCCATTTGCCCTATTTACTGACAAGCTGCTGTTTGGTAAAAGTATCCTGTTTGCGTTCTTCCATTTGTTTGTGAAGGACTCGTTAAGTCAGGACTGCCACCTGAATTACATTCTTGGTACTGATGCAGGGGAGCAAGCCTAGCTCCTGACATGCTAGATACCTTAAATGCATGTTTATGGTTTCTAAAATAGAAGAATGGATTTTAAGAATGATAGAGCTTAAGAATAGGAAGCCTTTATGGAGAAGGAAAGCTTCTGCTTAAGAGGAACAGAATAGGGACCCGAAAGTGTGTGACCCACTCACATCGCTTCCCAGGGGGTTTTATGGAGCAAAGCCATGAGGTGAGGCAGGTTTAAAGTGGGATAAAATTATAGTCAACCAGTTATATTGCAAGCACAGTTGCTTAGGTAATATTGGTATAATGAGAAATTGTTAGACTCAAACGGAGCCTCGCGGGAGATGCACCCCAGATTTTTGACCTTACAAAATCACAAAATGGACAAAACCGTTGTCAATCAATAAGATTACAACAAGTATAGTTGCTTAGGTAATACTGACTAAATGGGGATCCAATGAGAAATCAAGTCACATAGCAAGCTTACAAAGATTTTTAGTCAGGGGTCTTTGCAGGAGAGGTAGGTCAAGATCTCAGCTCTCTATCCAGGGAGACTGATGCTTATTTAGAATATCAGACTGATGCCTACTTAGAATATCAGTCACCACTGTTTATACTACATGGGTGGAGTAGTTTTATACTGTAATAATGCTAACCTTTAGTGGAGGTCTTTTTGACTTCCTCTATGTTGGCTCTTCTGTGAGCTGTTCAAGGTCCAGCCTGTCTAATTGCCTACAAGATGTCTAACTAGCTTACCTACTTATAACAGCACTAAAGATCGAACTTAGGATCTTGTGCTTGCCAGACAGGTGCAGTGCACTGAGCTATATCTCTGGCCCTTATCTACTTAAATTTTGAGGATAGCCAGATGTTGTTCGAAGATGGGTGGAGTAATATTTTATTTTGATAGGTTTTAGTGTTCTTGTGTTGGAAAAATAAAAATAAACAGTACTGTGTAGGGTTAACATATGTGTATAGCATACTAAGTGTTAGTGGTCAAAGGAGTCTGAAAAATATATGTATAATACAAGGACAGGGGAGGAAATGGTAGTCTCTAAATCGTGCCAAGTGATTAGGTAACCCAGGGATGCGTGTGAAGTTTCTGTGGGCTGTGAGATTGAAAGTTAATGTTTTATCTCTGCTGCAATGTGACCTTAAAGAAACAATGGTAAGATATACACAATTCCCCATAATGTGTACTTACTGGAACACTAGAAATAAATAATGGTTTTCCAGCTAAATATTTCTTAATTCAATCAGATTGACTCATGAAATCAAAAGTTATAAGTCAACTTGTCACCCATTTGGATATCTTTAAATCATATTTTATCTCAATAAAGACAAATAACATGACCATAATTCTCTTAAGCATGATAAAACCACACTGTGTACAATGAAAAAAGACACAAATTCCTTCCTCAGAAGATGAGGCAAGTTTGTTGAGTACTGTTTATGCCCTTCTTAATAACTGTCATTTATATATTATTTTTCCTGACCATTTAGGTTCATATACTCAGGTTCCTTTACTCACCACTGACCACATCAAAGGAACTCATACAAGTGAATAAAAAATGAAGACAAAGCTTTATTTAAAGCTAGCTCTGAGGAGATGGAGAAGCCTATTTGCCTCAAATCACCATCTTACAGTAGACCATACCCCTTAACAGCTCGCCAATGTGTTCCCTGCAAACAACTTGAATATTATAAAGAATAATGCCCCCTCCACCTGAAGGACACAAAGACATCTGACTCTCTAGGCCCACCTTAGCCTGAACTTCTCTTCCCTCTAATGGAAGACATTGACTAGAACTGACTTAGTTCTCTTAGGAGCCCCAAGAGCCCAATTAGATAGAATGCTACTCACCTTGGAGCACTCTGTTGCTCCTGGGAAAGATGCCCAGTGAGGATTACAGTCACTGCACGACCTCAGTGTCATCCACTCTGCCACCATAACTCTCACTCACTGATTCCCAATCCATATACCCCCCACACTTGCTTCCTTCCTATGTTGCCTAGTTCACTGGTCTGGACCTAAATGATGCCTTCTTTTGTCCATAGGTTGCACCTGTTAGCCAACCACTTTTCAACTTCACTTGGGAAGATGCAGAAACTCCACAGTTAATCCAGTTCACCTGAATCTACCTTCTATCAGGTTTCAAGAACTCCTCCATTTCTGGAGCAATATTAACCATTGATCTGGTCAAATTTCAATGTGCTGATTTCAACTCCACCTTGCTACAGGACCTAGACGATCTGCTAATTTGCAGCTCAAATACATCAAAACTGTTGGAAGAGAACAGAGGCACTTCTCTGCCACCTGCTGGCCACAGGTTATAAAGTCTCCTGGAAGAAAGCTCAGATATGCAGGCCAAACGAGTGTGTTACCTAGGATTTGAACTAGAAAAAGGACTCATATGCCTGGGTTGAGAGAGAAAGGAAGCCATCTGCTCTATCCTTAGATGAGACAATAAAAGCTAATTTAGGGAACTGCTAAAGGTTTCAGGGTTCTGCTGGATAAGGATTCTCAGACTTACAGAGGAAGCTAAGGCCCTATACAGCATATAAACAGGAGAGAAAAGTGACAGAGAACTGCTAAATGGGACTTTAGAGCAAAATAAATCCTTCCAAACCATAAAAAAGCACACTCAACAGACTTGGCCCAGGGCATTCCTGATGTGATGAGATCTTTTAACCTGCTCATCAATGAACAAAGACAGGAAGCATCAGGGGTCCTGGCCCAAAAGATCAATCTTTGGGAGAGGCCTATTGAATAGTCAAAAATCCAGCTACATCCACAAACAAACTTGACCAAACATATAGCCTGATGATGTGGTTTGGGTAAAATATTGGAAAAAGCAGCCCTTACAGCCAATTTGGAAAGGGCCCTATTTGATCCTATAATCAACTCCTATGTCCCTTAAGGTTTCAGAGGTCCAGCCATGAACTCACAACTCTTAGATCAAGAAGGCCTACTCATATAAGTTCTGGACACCTTACTCAGGTGAGACAAACCTGCTAAAGGTCACTTTGAAGAGGTGACACCCCAAAAGTCCTGCTCCCACCAGCCTGGAAGCTAATGATCCTATGCATGACTGAAGCTCCATCTTTGGAATGAACTATAGGAAAGTGAGCTGCTTGCTTTATGGGATGATGGGACTGGTCCCTCTAGCTCGATTGTTACTGTTAGGTGGCTTCTGGAACACCATGGTCTCCACATAGAGGACTATACAAAGATGTTCCTTTATTGCTGGTCTGCATTTGCTCCTTCTAGGTTTGCCTGGCTTTCATGCTTGCCAGGAAACCTTAGGATACTGCAAATTCTAAACCCAACTTTGTGTCTGAATTAGATGGGATCCCTCCTTGTCTACTGTATATTTGTATTTTCATGTCTGCTTATTCAAGCCAACAACCCAAGCTGTGATTCCTACTTTACAATATATAGAGGCTTAGACTGGGAATGAGAATATCAAATCAATTACAAATATATCTCTCCTGAGTGGCACCAGCGACCTGGAGGACAAGGACATCTAAGACTCTGTAACAACATTCTACATTGGTTCTGTTTCTACTACAACTGCATTATTGATTATGGGGGATACATAATTATCCCCTTAGCCCAGTTCCAATCAAACCATAATTGCCAAGGGACCTATAACCTGATAAAGTACACTATGCAGGACCTCACCAACCAAGCATGAACAAACGGATGTCAGATGAGAATTTAGGTAGATGGTAAGGGAAAAGACCCAGAGGTAATCATAAAGATTCAGAAGGTCTGAGTCCCCCTTCCTCACATCCAGATACCCACACCAAAACACATACTGTTCCCTTTAGCCCTCAAAACTAGACACAACGTCACTGGCACTCCATGCCCGCCAGACCTGTTATTCCTAGTGAACAACACCCATGGGAATGTTGAGGCTGTATATTCTCAATTGGGAGATGACTGTTGGCTCTATATCTTCCTCACAGTTTTCTTCCACCCTGCCCTATGCCTGCTAATGAATGGAATTAAAGTCAACAACTCCTCCACCCCTGACCACTAGCTCAAGACTCAACCAGTAGAGGTCTGGGGAAATGTTTCATGTCTCTACAGTGCCACAACAGCATCTAATGTGTCAGCTGATTACGCAGACATTAAAACCTTGACTTCAGACTCAGACAGTTCCATCTGGGACTTTCTTTTTTCTGGTAAGATTGTTTTCCTGGTCAAAATTGAGTTTGTGTGCAATTGACTTTCTCTTACTCACTTTCTCTGTTTACTCAGATCAACAAGGTCCTGTACCTACATATTGGTCTCACTATACCATGATCCAGTAATATTATCAGTCTTGGCAGAGACAAGCATAGAGGGAATTCTGTCACTCAATATCACCGTCTTAGCTCTGGGTCAACAACAAAACTCATAATTAGGTGTCCATATTGAAAAAGAATTTAAAGCAGTACAGGGAGCACTTGAAACATAAGACCAAACTGACTCCCTGGTTGCAATGTCCTTCAGAACTATAGGGCCTTAGACTTCTTTACTGTCCATGAAGGAGGGACATGATTATTTTTAGAAAAAGGAATATTGTTACTATGTCAATAAATCAGGTGTTGTCAGAGAAACCATTCATCATCTGTGAAAGTCAATCAATGGTTGGGCCTAGACAAGCAAATGAGTTCCTAATGGTGGAAGTCTCCCGGAAACTGGAAATGATGGACCTCTGTTTGGTTTCATTTTGGTTCTCATGTTAGGGCCTCGCATCTTCAACTGGTTCACCTACTTTTTTGTACAGATGTTTTGATTCCATGAAACTCTAAATGGCTGTCAGGCAAGGACCCTACTAGCCCTCAGTGATCACCTCACCACAGACCTACACACCTCTTGAGTATCAACACACATTCTAGCCTAGTCAAGGATTTGACTATGTTTAAAGAAAAGGGGGGAAAATAAAGCAGGAAAGAAGAATAACAGTCAGACCCCTGCTTCTTAGTGAAAACTTGTTCTCCCACAATGATGTAACCTTCCTTGTCTCACTATATGTAAAGAGAGTGAAACTCAGTGTATCTTTCTGATTTATCAATGCACCACATGTGAATTTCTTGAATCTTTCACAAACCCCATAAAACTGACTTTTTGGCACTTTTGGAAAATAATCCTACTCAGGACTGCCAGTGTCAATAAAGATGTACACTTGCCTACAAACCTCAGGTGCCACTCAGTTTTTGGCTTCTTTCTGCCTGCTGTAACTCTTGCTGAGAGCTGTAGTACTTACTGAGAGCTGCAACACTTGGGGAGGCACAGGGTCTACAGAAGCTAGAATGGAATATTTATGACTTAGAGGCCCAAAGATGGTCTGCTCAGATATGTATACAATTACTGGACTCTTGGCCTAAAGGAGTAAACTACATTTTTTAGTCCATTTTCCCTACTTATTGGTAAGATGCTGGTTTTCATTAAAAGCAGCCTGTTTATCTTTTCCTATTTATTTATAGTAGCCCTGACATACACCTTGCCAAGCCACTGCTCTCCTGATAATACAGTTACGAGGACCGTAAAATCTTAGTAATCCAGCAGTGGATTAAAGAGGCAGAATTTAAAATAAAAGAAAATGACTTATTTGGAAAAGGACAGAAAAAAGAGAAAATGGACAGTTATTCTAGAAGAACAGGGAGCAGTACAAAGTGAGTACTCATGGTGTTTTGATCTTACCTCTTTTTCTTAAGACTGCTGTCCTTGCCCCGCACAGGACACTTATGATTGGATCTGAGGCTGTCTTTGACTCTTGCCAGGACACATCTGTCTGCCTTCTTTTAGTCATTTGGTTCTTTCTTGCCCTTTTGAGATTGATAAGTGTGGATATTGGGAGATTCACAAAAAAGCAGGTTAGAGTTAGAAACTAAATAAAGGAAATATATGCATATCTGGTGCAGTGGTAATGCTAACGTGAGAATACACATCTAAGTATATATGTAAATATTTGTGGGTTTCTTGTATAAATACGCCTCTTATATCCTTCTCATTTTATGAGATAAAATGGGGCTGGTTACTTTGGACTTCTACATTCCTGATTATATCCCTGTTTCACCTGAGGGATCTTCCTGCTGAACCTTAGGCTAATTATGTTACTTGGTGCCTTCCCTTGTCTGGTTTCTACACTTTTCTTTGCCTTTGTCCTCCTAATCAATGGAGCCTAAGTGCAGAGGCAAATGCTACCTTTAATAAGATTTCCAACTGATTTCTTTAATGAAGTATAATGAGATCCAATTTTATTCTTCTTCTGGCTATGAATTTCTGCTCCTAAACCCTTAAAAGCACAACACCAAAATATGTAGTGAAAGTAGTGATGGAAATCCAAGTAGAAAAAGATGAATCTCTTTTTATAGTTGAAAATGCCAGCTTCCTTCTCAGAAAGGAAATTAGGAAGCAAATAGATTTTTGATGAAGACATAGTTGACATCAATTAGCTGCTTTATGTAATCACCACTAGATCATACATTCTTCTCTAGTTAACTTTACCAGTGAATTCTGTCACACATTCATGAATAAATTTCTTCTGCCAATTCCTGTGCTATAGAGGTTTTGTTCAAGAAGTCTTTCCCTAAGCCCATGTCTTCAAGAGTTTTACCTAACCTGCTAAGCAGCAAGTTTAGAGTGTCTGTTTTAATATTTAGGTCTCTTATCCACTTTGATTTTAGCTTGGTACACAGTGAAAGAGCTAGGTCTAGTTTTAGTCTTTGGCAAGATAAAGCCCATTTTTTTCAAGCACCATTTGTTAAAGAGGCTATCTTTCCTCCACTGAGGATTTTTGGCTCTTTTGTCAAAGATGAGGTGGCTCAGTGTATCTAGAGTAGTTTCTGGTTCTTCTAGTCTACTCCATTGATCCTCAGGTCTGTTACTTTGCCAGTACCATGCAGTTTTTATCACGGTGGCTTTATAGTCTAGTTTCAGGTTCAGAGTTATAATATCCCCCACCATGTCCCTGTTGCTTAGAATTGCTTTTGCTATTCTAGGTCTTTTGTGGTTCCAGATGAAAGTTTGCATTTTTTTCTCTAGATCTGTGAAATATGCTGTTGGGAGTTCAATCGGGATTGCGTTGAATGTGTAGAGTCGTTTTGGGAGTACAGCCATTTTGACGATATTGGTTCTTCCTACCCAGGAGCAAAATATGTCTTTCCATTTTTTGATATCATCTTCTATCTCCTTTTTCAGAGTGCTATAGTTTTCAGAGTAGAGGTGTTTCATCTCCTTTGTTAGATTGATTCTTAGATATTTTATTTTTGGGGGTGCTATTGTGAAAGGGACTGCACCCCAATTTCTATCTCAGTGGGTCTACTGTTTGTGTATACAAAGGCTATTGATTTTTGAATATTGACCTTGTAACCAGCTGTGCGACTAAATTTGGCGATTAGGTCCAGCAGTTTTTTTATTGAGTTTTGAGGATCCTCTAGATAGAGTATCATGTCATCAGCAAATAATGACAATTTAGATTCTTATATTAATGATCTAGGGCACAAAACAATCAAAAAGTAAGATTTAAATAAGCAAAATAAACCATTACAACTCCCAGCCTGCTAGATACACAAAACGTGAGTTTTATGTTTTCTAAAATAGAACAATGAATTCTAGGAACAACATAGGTTAAAAATAGTGAAGTTTTTTTGCAAGAAAGATAGCTCCTGTCTAAGAGAAGGACAAAAGAGACCAGAAACTGGGCTAACCACCCAGTTTTCAAGAGTTTTATAGGACAAAGCCATGAGGTGAGGTGGATATGAAGTTACACAAAGCAATAAGATTGCAAGTACAGTCATCCAGATGATATTGATTAAATAGGGATCAAATGGGAAAACAAGTCACATGCAAGGAATTTGCAGAAGACAAATACTCTAGGAAGATTGGTGCTTACTTAGTGTATCAGTCACTGCTATTTATATCCAGAGAAAGTAGTACAGTATTTTTTTTTCCTTTTCATAATATTAACAAATGAGTTTGTCTCAACTCTTTCATTTTGACTCCTCTAGGGCTGTCCCTTCCTCCAAAATATCTAATTAACTTACTTTCTATAATACTAATTCTGGACAATCTCTTTCAGAAGATAACATATACAGGAAATATATGCTAACATTCAATAAAGCCACATTTACTCTCATACTAATACTCAACAAAAACATTGAAAAATCAATAGTTTTATTGATTACTTTCATTAGTGGATAATCAAAAAACTTCAATAAAATTTTAACAAATACTGTCTGGCAATGTTTAAAAATTAATGATTTCTTAATACCAATCGTGATTTGCACTAGGAATTTAAGGCTGACATCAATTTTAAAAATTAATACAAACCAACATATAAACTTACTAAGAAATATTACATGGTCCGATCTGTAACTGCAGAAAATGAATTTGCTGAAATAAATCACTAACACATGATAAAATGTCCAAGCAAGAGAAGTCATTTCTTCTAAATATTAAAAAAAAACCCTCTGCAAAATTCCTTCTGTTGCCATCATACAAAATGGCAAAAAACTCAAAACTTTCACTTGAGAATCAAGAATAAGGCAAAAATGTTCACGTCTGATTAGTTCTTTTCACTATTGCAGTGAAAATGCTATCTAGTAAAGTAAGTAAAATTGAAGTAGCAAAAAGTAAATCAAACCAGTCCAGAAAAATGGAAGATGCACTCAGGAGCTTTGGAGGTAAAGTATGACCTAGTATGACCAAGACAAAATATGGCCAAGACTGACCTGAAATTGTTTCCAAAGCAGCCAGCCCCAGAACAATGGCCATGAGTCCCTTAAATAAATCAGATAAGGAGATGTGGTTACAGATTTGAGGCACGTAGGTAGCATAAACTGTATTTAAACACAAAGAGCATAAGATTATATAATTGGGAAGTGATTACATATGAGGTGGAAAATATAGCATCAGGGTTTTATTACATTAATTTTCTATCACAAGTGATGCAGCTTAATTGGTGAGAAATTTACACTGTGTCAACATATTTATATAGCCTCATTTTCATACAGGTCTTTTAGAGACAAAGATATTCCTGTGTTACCTACAGAAGTTCAGAGCAATAAAAAGAGGAGGAGGCAAAAGAAGAGCTTTTCTTTTGCTTCTTAGGCTTGTCAGTTAGCAGAGTAAGCTATTTCTCAATTCAAAACAAGTGAAAGAAGAGACAGTACTATGATTATGGATACATGTTAATATACATTTGTCAAAACCCATTGAATGAAACAACTTTGCAACCCTGAGTTGAAGCTAAGTTGGTCACATTATATGATTTTTAAAAACAATTTATTGTATTCCATTAGCCATTACTTTTTTAAGGTATTAACATACGTGTTCGTTTCAGAGACTGGCTTGGAGTTTTCTTTTCCTTTTTTGTTAAGTTCTTGTCCAGTTTTGGTATCAGGACTGTGGTAGCTTCCTGAATTTGTCAGTGTTTCTTCGGTTTCGATTTTATGAAAGGGTTTGAGGGATACTAGTGTTAGAACATTCCAGATAGTCTTATAAAGACTTTCAATGAGTCCATCTGGTCCTCAACTTTTCTTTCTTTATAGCACTTTGTTACTGCTGTTATTTCATTATCCATTATTAGATTGTGGTTTTCCATTCTTTCTTAATTCTGATATACATATGTATGTATGTGTATGTACATATGTGCAGGAATTTTTCTATTTTTTCCAGGTTTTTCAATTTATTCGAATGTAAGTATTTATAAACCTCTAGGTTCAGGTCTTGTCAATTTTATTACTGTTATTACTGTTGATTTTGTTTATTTTGTGGTATGAGGGATCAAACTCAGAACCATATGCTTGCCAGGCAGCTGCACAGTGCCACTGAGCTACATCCTTAGCCCTTGTTGTGTCAGTTTTGATTGCATCTTCTTCATTTCTAACTGCATTTATAGGGGGTATTTTCTTTTGGTAACTATGTCAAAGGGTTTAATGAATATTGCTTATTCTTTCAAAGAGACAACTCTGATTTTTGTCTAATTTTCATTAACTTTTTACTTTGATCTTGGTACTTTCTTTCTGCTACTTTAAAATTTAGATTATTTATCATTTTACTATATCTATCATTAGATTTTGGAGATCAGTTCAGTCTTTTTTTCAGTTTAATGTTTTAATGTGACCATTCACAGCTATACATTTCCCTCTTAGGACTGCTCTAACTATGTACCAGAGGTTTCGGTATATGTTATACTTCCACTACCACTTATAGGATCTTTTCCGCTTCTTCCATGATTTCTTCTGTGATCTAGTAATTATTTAATAATTTATTAATTAATCTTCACATATTTGTTTAGTTTTTATTTTCTTTATTATTATACCAATATGATTCAGTTGCATGAAGAAGACTACTTTTTATTTATTTGTATCATATTACAAGTATACAGGCAATGTCATATTTATAATAGAAAATTAATAGTAGCAAACTTTTCACAGTGGACTCTATGCTTATTAAGAGAAATGTCATATATATTTATAATAGGATATTATTCAGCCATAAAGGAAAAAATTCAAGTCACTTGTAGGAAAATGGATGCATGTGGATTGGCATAATGCTAAGAGAACTACATTAGACAGAAGGATAAATATTGCATGGTTTCACTTATATGATTACCTCGAAGTACACATAATTAAAATATCTAATTAAAAGCAAGATGACTGGGTCAGGGATTTAGCTCAGTGATTCCGGCACCTGCTTTGGAAGCGCCAAGGGCCTGGGTTAGATTCCCCAGTAGACACTTACAATACTCATGCCCAGCAGCAATGAGTACCACATACCACAGTGCCAGGCCTGGTGGCTCACGCCTGTCATCCCAGCACTCAGGAGGCAGAGGCAGGAGGATTGCTGTGATGTGAGTTGGAGGCTGAGCTCAGGGCCAGCATGAAACACAAAGCGAGACCCTGTCAAAAAAAAAAAAAAAAAAAAAAAAAAAAAAAAAAAAAAAAAAAAAAAAAAAAAAAAAAAAAAAAAAAAAAAAAAAAAAAGCAAGATGATTGAAAACAGGGAGACAGCCTTTGTGAGGATGAGGAATGGATTTGAGGAAGTGTCAAAGTTTAAAACTTGTAATTAGCTTTATATTTCACAATGCTATGTTGAACATTTTAGGATTTTTATATTATAAAAAGCAAGGAAGGTGTTCAGTAATAAAACACCTCTAAATCGAGTTTATCAAGGTCACATATTATATGATATATATAAAATTTTATATAAGAAAGAAATGGAAATAAAGTTTTTCTGTATTAAAATAAAGATGAAATATTTAAGGATAGTTTAAATATTGTGTTACATCTCCACTGAAAAT
>PVIR01035248.1:0-16772 GCA_004026965.1 Petromus typicus | reverse complement strand
ATAACAACACTGGGTGTGGAGACCCACACCCAGCAGCAACCAGTACCACATACCACAGTGCCGGGCGTGGTGGCTCACGCCTGTAATCCCAGCACTCGGGAGGCAGAGGCAGGAGGATTGTGATGTGAGTTGGAGGCTGAGCTGAGGGCCAGCCTGAACCACAAAGCGAGACCCTGTCTCAAAAAACCTAAAAAAAAAACAAAAAAAAACTGCTCAATATTTACAGCAAATTTTTTTCAAATTGTTTTTGTTGTAAATACTCAATACTTAGGTAAAAATGTGTTGCAAACTGGAAGGGACACAATTTTCAGCTTCTTTGTAGTCTATCATATACTTCCCTGCAATCTGAGCTTTTCCAACTTTGTCACACACACCCAGCGGGCCCAGGTGTCTGGCTAAACTAAGATGCAGACCTGGATTGTGAGGTGAGGCCGCAGCCTGAAACCCTGCCTTGTAACAAGACTCAGGGATGCCCTAATGGGCTGGCCTGCGGAACCACATTCTGATAAGAAAGGTGGCTTCTTGATTGATACTCAGGAAATTCAAACTCAATAGTATAACTTTACAAGTTACTGACTTACTCCAAAAGCCAAAATTCAAATAGTCCTAAAAACAAACCGGTGTCCTGAGCTCCATAATACCCTGATTTGCTAGGAGTCTTTCTGGGGTCAATCCTGACTTCTCTTTGGCTACACTGGGGCGTGCATGTAAGCTCACAGGCCGCCCTCCTCGCCAACTTAGGAGCTGAGTCCTCTTAGTCAGGTGTGATGTGGATGAGTCATGGCTTGAAATGACCAATAGGCCCCTCCTTGGATGATCTGCAGTGATGAATTTTCCAGAAAACTTTCTAAATCTCCATTGTTCGCAGAGATCTGTGCGTGGGGTAGAGGGCAAGGAGAAAGATGCAGACCAGGTGACGAATCGAAGATTAGTGTAGCCCTGCCTGCCTGCATTTATCTGATAAAGCACAGGAACAGTTTACCTCTCTCTCCCCCACTTCTACCACTGTGAGCTCTAATGCTGTCCGGGTTGGACCCTGAGGGCAGATGTGGATGCTCAGAGCACAAAAGCTTCCTTGTTTGCCCAGGGGTCTATCAGTGTTTAAACAGAAATGGCGGAAGCGTAGGCACACCTATCAGTGGCTTATCGGGCCCAGCTTTTTTTACTGTGTACTGTGCTGGTCGCTTGAGTTTACCCAGCCCCATCAGCACCAAGTTAGAAATGCAAGCCCAGGCTGTACTGGGCTGAGATAGAGCAGAGGGGGACCAACAGGCCAGTGTCTGAGTGTGGGCCTGTGCTGGGGCCTTTGGAACTTACCTGTGTCCTCCACTCCCCAGAATAAGGCTGTGGTGGCCTTACTGAGAGGCACCCAAGGAAGACTGAAGTCTGCTTTAGTGATGCACCAGAGAACTGCAGGATGTGGTGGGGAGAAAGTAGATGGACATACCTCTTGTGTCATTGTCCTCCATCTTTGTTTACAGATCTGTAGTCAGTGTGGGATGTGGCTAAAGAAGCTGGCAGTTGGAGGTGTGGGGGCCTATAGATATCTTCAAATGGTGTGATTCGGTATGCAAATGTGTCTCCATGCATATTTGTCTGGGGCAGATCTGATCCAAAGGGCTGAAGGTTCCTGTACTATTTGGTAACTTCTCAGAAGCTAGTCTTCAGGGAGAAAGCGTGCCTACATTAGAAATGACTTGCTGGGCCAGGGATTCAATTCGGCTCAGTGGTTCCAGTGCCTGCCTTGCAAGAGCAGGGTCCTGGGTTCGATGTCCAGTAACCACATACAACAATGCCAGACGAGTTGACTCACACCCACCAGCAATCAGTATCACATACTACAGTGCCAGGCATGGTGGCTCACGCCTGTAATCCCAGCACTCGGGAGGCAGAGGCAGGAGGATTGCTGTGATGTGAGTTTGAGGCTGAGCTCAGGGCCAGCCTGAACTACAGAGTGAGACTCTGTCTCAAAAAAACTTAAAAAAAAAAAAAAAAAAGAAACGACTTGCTGTACAATCACCTCTACTTCCTAAACCCCTGTTGTATGCCAGGTGCTGTGCCCAACATAGGATTATCTCACTTAGTTCTCAGAGCAATCTTCCAAAGTAGGATTTTTATTTCTGTCCCACAGAAGAAGAAAATGAGACTTAGACAGTTGTACTTTGTGTCACATATGATGGCATACACCTGTGATTCCAGCATTCTGGTAGACTGAGGCAGGAGGACCACAAGTTCAAGCTTAACTTGGGGGAACCTAGTGACCTAGAAAAACCTTGCCTCAAAACAACAACAAAAGTGCTGGGGAGCCAGCTCAGTGCAAAGGCCTAAATTCAATCCCCAGTGCTTCAAATTAATTTTTAAAACCAGGTTGTGATTCGCCCAGGCTCACAGAATTAAGTAGCAGATAGAGGTGGGATCTGACCCTTGGTTCTTCATCCCATATTCTTAGCAGTGAGGGAGTCTTTCTCTAGATTTCCATCCACATTGGTTAAATTAAATGACTGGCTTAGAAGGGGTAGAGACTCTTCTTTCTGATCTGCCCACCTAATATCCAGCTTCATGAAATTTGCCCTATATACATCACGTCATTGTTATTACATTATTTAAATCACCAATTTAGCCTAAACATTATCCCTGAAATGGGCTAATTTTGTTTCTTGAATTACCACTAAAGTATATAACCATTGAAGTGAAAAATGTTGTATAGTACCTAACATCATTTCAATGTCAGACTTTGAGAAACTTAATGTAAGACTCAAAGGCTGCCTGTCTGTGTTCCAGGGGAATTGTGGGTAAACTCAAATCGCCCTCATACTTAGTACCACCTGCTTCCACACAGGAGGAAGCTGAGGTGTGGTGGGCGATGCCTAGAGCCTCAGAGAAGATGACCAAGGCGTGGGTCTTCTGTCAGAGACCTGGCCCGTATCATTCCCAGCCTGTTTAAATTACTGTCAGAAGGTCTGAAGAAAGAAATCATTGCTGTACAGGAACTGGACCAGAAACTACTCGGAAGTTTGGGCTCTTGCTGGCAAGATGTAGCTGGGCCGCTGAGGGTTTGTGAAAGCGCTGGCATGCCAGGAGCAGAATGAGGACAGAAAAGGGTGCCCCTAGGATGAAAGGGGCCTCTAACTAAACTTCGTTTGTTCCCAATTCCATTCTTACCAAATGTTCCTCCTCAAATCCCATCCCCTCCAGGGCATGAATTAAAGGGAAATTTTGAGTCCTTTTGTCTGAAATTGTATGTGCATTTGAACTGCTTTACTCTGCCTTCATACAACAGCTAAAGTATAATTTCTAATTTCCTGACTTCACTGTTATTCCATAATATGCTAAGACCCTCAGTAACCAAGCACTCTCATCCCCTCCGCCTGCCAATAAATTTGTATTTTACTTGTTAAACTTACCAGTTTTGGACCTTAAGCAATTTTATAATTTGGCAAGTTGCGTACAGAGTAGCAGCATGCTCATGCTGAGGGAACAGATTCTTGTGGTCTATCCTTTCACCTGCCTGGAGAAATCAGGAGTGGGGAAGGGTCTTTATGAGGGCCAGCTGGTACCGGGCCTCTCGGAGGAGGCCCACGTGTAGCTGTGAGTCTTGTCTGGTCCACAGCTGAGCTGGCACGGTGATCATCCCAAACAGAGCAATTGCCTACCTTTGGAGATCGGGCCATTGCTGGTTCATTACTAAGATATTAAGTAAATCTGCAATGAAACAAGGAATGTATAAAACTGAGGGAGACCAGCAGTATGCTTGGGGGTCAGGCTCAGCGTTCAGCTTTCTGACTCCTTATTCTTGGGTTCGGCAGGAGCTGACCTGTGATAAATTTGTGCTGGTCTTTCTCTACTGTCTCTCCCCTGGAATGGCCCAGCCAGGCCAAGGACCCCTCTCGCAAAGGCCTCTCCAGCATTCCGCTTGCTAGCCCGCCCTCCACAGCTGTCCCTCCTCTCTGCCGGAAGCCCGGGCTGGAGTCTGTGGGACAGCCCGGTACAAATGGAATGCCGCCAGTCACAGGAGATCCCGAGAGAGATAAAAAGCACATCTTTGACCACTTCTTTACCAAACAGACCCAAGATGTGTAATTAAAGGCCCCGGGCCTCTGCTAGAAATAGGTTTAAACTTGAGGTAATCCCTTCTGGCACTTCCTCTTCCTAATAACCATCAACAAAAATCAAACAAATCCACCTGGCTCCAGTCAGCGCGTCTGTAACCAGCGAAGGTCACGGGAGGAGCGATAAGAGAAGAAAGCTGCGGCCCGGGACTGCGCGTTACTGGAAACACATGTCCGGACGCGTCGGCTAGCAGCTCCGGCCTGGTCCGTTTGGCGCTGCGATGGCCGCTGGCAGGGGAGACGCGCTCTCCCCGACTGAGAAAGGAGGCCCGGCAGCCCCACCTGGGAGGGAAAGCGCAGCAGGAGCCACAGTGCCACGTGCCTCACCTTCCTTTCCTGTCTGGGTATTGTGACTCCGAGCACAGAGGATACAGAGAGAGGTAAGGCGCTCCTTAGCATTTTTAAATTTCCCCCATCTTCTCAGAAGTAACGCACAGCCACCACTGAGAATGTTGCTAAGCAATACAAGGGATAAAGTAACTACCCCTAGCCGCCAAGTGTGGTAGCACGAGCCTGTGATCTCAGCCGCTAAGGCTGAGCCAGTAGTATCGTGAGGTCGCAACTCCGTGAGACTATCTCAAAATACAAATTTTAAAAAGGTGAGGGGTATAGCTCAGTGGCACACACGAGGCCCTCAACTCAACCTGTGGCATCTCGCGTGCATGTGCGCACAGACACTCACCCTTATCCAGGGTGCAGTGCTTCCGCTTATTTTGGTGTATCTGCAAGCCAGTCGTTTTTCAGGGCATATGTATACATACACACACACAGGTGTGAAATACACATGTAGGGAGATGTTTTTTCTTACACTTTCCAGCTGTATTACATTGTTTTATTAGTAAACTTGTACTCCTTTCACAAAATGAGTAGGTAGACTGGGGGCTTCAACAAGAGAAATTTCCTTTTTCATACTTCTGAAGGCTGGCAGTTCAAGATCAAGGCGCCAAGCACTGTTGGTTCCTGGTGAAGACCGACCCTGCCGAACTACGGCAGCTGGGTCACCACATCCTCATGTGAAGAGGAATCCCCAATCCCCTCAGTGACCTCATTTCTCCTCCAACCTCTCCTTCCCAGTCGTCTCAACACAGTGGGGATGAGAACTCCGGCATATGAATTCCGGGGAATGCAAAGCAGCCTTCAGCTTGCTTTGTGTTTTGTTGAATTTAATTTGGATCTTTTTATAATCCCGTGTCACATCATGACACAGTGGCTGGGCTGTTCCCTTCCCTGACTACCCTGTAATTTCCTACAGCTCAACGTTTGGGTTGTGACCGTAGCCTGCCTTGGTTAATACTGATTGTGGGCTTGACTGGCCGAGACGCCTGGATTAGGAAAGCGCACTTCTCCCGTCCGCTGGGTGGGGCTGGACCTGGCCGCTCCCTCTCCGCTTCCTCTCGGCTCTTGCCTGCTCTCAGCCTCCCAGATGCCGGAGTTGGTGGTACCTCCGCTCTGCCTTTCCTTCCGCCGCCGTGATGTTCCTGCAGTGGAGCCGGCTGACTCAGGACTGAGCTGTCCGCAAGCTTTGAACCAGATAGCCGCCTTTTCTCCCTTAATCTGTGGATTCAGGCATTTTGTCCCCAAAATGTCATGGAAACGCCCCGACTTGGGGCGCAGTAGGTTTGGGGCCAACAAGATGTGTGTAGCGGGCGGCTCAGGTGAGCTCAGCGGCTCCTACCTGAGCTTCCCAGGGAGAAAGATGGAGTTTCTGAGGGACAGCTGAGTCGCCTTGGATGGCCATGCCTGAGGGCCTTGAGGACAATGGGGAGGGGTCAAAAGCCTACCAGGTCCTTCTTTGATGCCGAGGAGAGAGTGGATGCTGGAGCTGAGGGAGCACAGTCGGGAAGATAGGGCTGGTGGAGCCATGGTTTACTGAGAGCCGTGAATTGCATAGCAGAAAGGAGTTTTGAAGAACAGGAAGTCCGGGCTCCCTTCCTGTGTCCTAGTGGTGACGTCATCCAGATGAGGTCTCCATAGTTGGCTGTAGTACACTTGGCCCCTAAGGCTAAGCAGCGACCTGTTTGTTCTCCAAAGTGTTCTTCGTAGCAGGGGAAGGCAGTGAGGAGACCTGCAAGCTCAGGAGAGGGTCGCCTGTGCAGAAGTGTTGGCCACTGTCCAAGGCCACGCAACTGAGACTGGTAAACTGGGTCTGCCCCTGGTTCTCACACCCAAGCCTGCTTCCAGCATTGCCAGACTGACTGCCTTACCACGACAGCGCACCTATGCAAGCTTCTAGTCAGGAAGCGTATTTGTCACCTGCTTATTACTGGCACAAAATACCTGACTTACCCAACAAACAGGAAGACATTTATTTTAGCTTCTGGTTTCAGAGCTGTCAGACCATGGGTGGCTGGGCTTCATCATGGCGAAAGGGTAGGGCTAAGGAAAAAAGCCAGAAAAGAGTGAGGAAGCCAAGTACAGCCCGCAAGACAACCCACACTCACTCCCTCTAGCAGCAGCGCCCCTGCCTCCCAAGTTTCACTCTCTCTCCAAAACTCAGTGAGATGATGATCTCCTGAAAGGATTCGTCCACTCACAACCCAGTCGCTTCCCCAAAAGCCCTACCTCAACACACAAAACTTTGAGGGTACATTTTAGATCTGAACTGTAAAAGGCAAGTTTGCATATTATAAGGCTTAATTACAGTTTATAGTACAAAATAAGGTTACTGCAGAAAACATCATTGTGCAATGGTATTTAGACAATTAGTTCTGCCAGAATCATGGGGCAGGTCCTGGAAGCATTCTTAGCAGAATGATTTCAAGGAGTTTGTCACAGTGGGGATCAAGACTAGTGGGGACGCATAGAATGCTGGTGTCTGGATAAGACACGGCTTCAGATGTTTGTTATTTTGAACTGACTTTCTTAGTTTGAGTACACTGAAAAAATATTATAGGAGAGAACTGTCATTTCCTCACCCACCTCAAAGTTCATGGCTGATAGCCCTGGAACAAAAGGTAGATGACAAGAGAAGTATAGCAAATTTATGTAACCAAAGTATTAGCACAGGAACCTCTTGAAGTCAAGGCCCAGAGACACAGGAGAAACTATGTTTACAGTTTTCCGCTCATGTGGAAGTCTGATTAGAGGATCAGGGGACGCAGTCTAAGGCCAGGAGTAAAGGGGTTTAGCAGGGTCAATTTAGATTTTTCAGCTTTTCTGTGTAACATTTCTTTTCTCCAGGGATGTGGTAGGACATCTGTCACATGCAGGTCTAAGAGAGGGGGGGTCGGAGAAGGATTGTAGGGTGACCTTTCTGCTTCCTCATTTCCAGAGTCTTTCTCCATCTGAAACACTCAGTTTCAGGTAACAGCATGTCCTGGACCGCGCATGCGCCCCACAGGTATGCAACCTCAGATGCTGGACTACTCGGAGCTGATGTTCCAGAAAGTCGGAGCAGAGCCTTCAAAAACAGCCAGTAATCAAAGACAGAATGCAAGTTTTGTGCTTTTCAAAATTTTCATCAGCTTCCGGTGTTCACTTACTTGTGCTGTAGATGCTAATCATTTTGGCCCAATTGACCAAAATGAAAAAAGGCTTCAGAAGGCAGTCGTGTATTTTGTGAATGCTTGGATTTTATAGGGTTTCCAAATGGTATCAATGAAGAGTTTAGTGTACAATGAAAAAAATGAGAGAGGGTAGAATCACTACAGCCAAATGGAAGCCTGGAAATCACCTTAGGGAGGGAGGAAGGACGAATGGTGGCGAGTGGACTCCTACTCCAAAAGCGGTACCCTAACCCCTGTAGGGGAGGAACATTTCCATGGGATCGGTGTTCTGGCTGAACCCCCATTTTGTCCATTTGCTCCTCAGTCATCATGGCAGTTGTGCCAGGACTGCAGCGTCATGTGGCTGCTAGGAACGCTCAGGGAAGCCTGTGTCGGAGTCTGTGTGCCATGTTGTCCTGCCGGAGCCCGGGCACTTGCTGAGGGAGCAGGAAAGCTTTAAAAATGCCTTTAACCCCAATTAGCTTTTGAAAGCATTAAGCAAAATGAAGAGTAAGGAAGGGTCAGGTGACAATGTATGAACTGAGATCGGTTTAGTATTCTAAGAAATTGTTTAGCATAAGTGGAGCAAGGTGGGACACGCCCATAATCACAACAATCTGGAAGCCAAGGGAGGGGGATCATGTGTTTGAGCCCAGCTCGGGCAATTTAGCAACTTAGACCCTGTGTCCGAATAAATAAATGGCTACGGATGTAGCTTATTTTAAAGGCCAATGAGTTCAGTCCATATTTATACAATGTTCCAAACAAAAATAGAATAGTATAATGAGCATCCGCTGCCTACATTTACATATCCATTTTATAACGTGCAATTCACCATTTTCAAGTATGTGTCTTGGAGGTATTAAGTACACGTGGCACTAGGTGCAGCCGTCACTCCACCTGTGTGCGGAAACAGCATGGTCCCGTACTTACCTTTGCGCCTGCGCGTCAGTAACTCCCCACTCACCCCACCCCCAGCCCCTGCTGGTCACTTCCGTGTTCTGTCCCTATGAGTTCGACACTTTTAGGTACCTTAAATATCTACCACCTAAAAATTTTTAGTTGTCATTTGGTCATATTTGCCCGTTTTTCACTCAAACACCTCAAAGTATATTACAAATATGACATTTCCTTAAATATTTCCATATGTATCTCTGAAAACTAAGGACATGTTCCTATATAACTGCAACACTGTATTGCAATGTGTAATACCAAGTTCATACTCAAATTTCTTCAGTTGTCTTAAATTTTCTTACAGCTGGTTGATTCGGGTCAGGAGCGCATACTGTCGTTGTGGTTTTTTAAGATATTTATTCTAGAGCACTCCTCTCTCAAGACTTCTCTTGTTGAATAAACCAGGCAAGTCGCCTGTGCAGCTCATGCGCAGTCGGGCACAGTCTCCTGGGTGGGTCTAATTGTTTCCTTATGGGATGTTTAACTGCTTCTCCATCACCTGCTTTCCTGGAGGCTAGAAGTTAAATGCTCAATCCGCTCAGACTCGGTCACGCCCCACCCTTCCTGTTGCCTCACGTCAGGGGAACATCCTGTCCGCTGGTCTCACTCTACCTGGGGCAGATGTTGGTCTGGGGGAGGAGTGACTTTGCTTGATTCCTTCCAGTGTCGTTACATTTATATTTTTCCATTGTGCAACCAGCATGCAATTTAGAGGGTGACATTTTGCTCCAATGAGTATCCAGTTCCCCAGAGATCAGTTTTACCCAGTGGCTTTAGCATGCATCCATTCGTGATCCCTGCCAGAATCCGTATTTTGTGCAGCCGCATAAAGGTGATTTCCCAGTTGTTCTTTCTACTTTACCACCTGGAATTTACAGTTATTCCTCCTTGTCTTGAGCTGATTTCCCTGAAATACAGAGCCACCTGGCAAGCTAGGATTAAATACTAAATTGTCCTGGAATGAATAATTTTCAGAGGAAGGAGCTGAGGGAAAGTGTCTGGTCACTAGGAGGCGGAGGAGGCCTGTCACAGTGAGTTGGAGACGCTCTGGCCGCTCCTTGCTCTCGCTTCCTCTGGGATCCGCATGCTTAGGGGACAGGCCACAGGGCTGTGTGTGTGTGTGACTGCGATGTGGGCCTCTGCACAGAAGTTCATCATCCCATACTGGTGCCTCAGGCGGGTGGTGAGAACGGGCAGCTTCACCCCTTGCAGGATCTTCTCCTGAGCTGGGAGGGCTTCTGGGGCTGCTGCCCTTGCCCCCAGGTTCTCCACTCCGGCGCTGGGTATATGCCAGGGTCACTGGTTCCAAGGTCCCTTCTGAAGTGGCCAGCTGTTTGCACATGCTGACCAGTGGCCCAAGGGTTTCAGTCCGCCATTCACCTAAGAGCTAAGGAGCATCATCTCTGTGCTACTACGCCCAATGGGGAAGTTATCTTTACGACATCTAAAGAGAAATAGACATGATCATCCTCTATTTCAAATTCAGAAACTGAAGCTTTGTGAGGTTTACATAATACATGTGAACCTACACAGGTCTTATATCCAGACACTCAGCTATGTACTAAAGCCCATCCTGTTCCTTTCCTTGATGGTAACAGACAGGAATTCAAAGACAGTAGAAGCCTGTTATGGTTACTATTCACTGTATTTGTTACTTGAAAATTTAAGTTTTTCCATTTTGACTTATAATTATGAAAATAATATTGTGTTAATAGCACATTAAATATGTTGTGCACTAAAGAAAATCTTCGTTGTAAAAAATATGCCTATAACCTCCACCCTTTAATAAGTACTTTTACTTTAAAATATCTCCTTCAATCTTTGCTCCCAAGCATTGGGATTCCTACATAGCACTAGTCCTAGTAATATGCTATTTTATATTTTCTTTTGTTTTATATACATTATAAATATTTTTATGAAATCTATGTATTTACAGTTTTAAAGACTTGATAGTATTCAGTCAAGTGGATAAAGCATTGTTACTTTATCAGTCTACTCTTTTGGACCTCGTCTGTGCGATTTATTTTTGTTATCTTAAAAAAATGAGATTCTCTGTGCATTTTTCCTTTATTATTCTGTGACTTCCTGGAAGTTGGTTACCTGGTTCAAAGACTGAGAGTCAGGTGTGGTGTAATCTCAGCATTCAGGAGGCTGAGGCCGGAGGATCACTGGGAATTCAAGGCCGGTGCAAACACTGTAGTGAGACCCTGTCCCCAAAAAATAAACAAATCAAAATCAACTGTTTTTATGGTGCTTGACACATTGTGCTGAATATCTCCCCAGAAGGACGTACACCATTCATAGATACCAGCCATGAAGGGGGCCGGTTCTCCTCCGGCCTTGTAAGCAGGGGGTGTCTCTTGGCTTGTGTTTTATCTTCTGATGTAATAGGGAACCATGTCCCTTAGCATCATTAATGTGTGTACCTTTGATTGTGAAGAAAACTGACTATTGCCTCACCAATGTTTACTGTTCGTTTCTTCTGTATCAATTGTTTCTTAAGCTCTGTCCACTCATTTCTTGAGGCTTTTGCAATCATTGAGTGGGGTGTTGCTTGTTTTATTTTGAGATGAGTTCTCGCAGTGTTGCTGTGATTGTCCTTGTGATCGTAAACCTCCCACCCTAGCCTCTGGAGCAGCTGGAATTACAGGTGTGCACGGCTGCTCCTTGTCTCTTAGTGTATGTTTTATACGAAATATGTCTCTACTGTGTATCGCCCACTTGACTGTGTAGTTCAACAAAATCTTTTTTTTTTTTAGGTTTTTTGAGACAGGGTCTCGCTTTGTGGTTCAGGCTGGCCCTGAGCTCAGCCTCCAACTCACATCACAATCCTCCTGCCTCTGCCTCCCGAGTGCTGGGATTACAGGCGTGAGCCACCACGCCCGGCACTGTGGTATGTGGTACTGGTTGCTGCTGGGCGTGAGTCTCCACGCCCAGTATGGTATGTGGTTACCGAGGATCAAACCCCGGTCCTTGCGCTTGCAAGACAGGCGCTGGAACCACTGAGCTAAATCCCCGGCCCATTCAAACAAAATCTAATGAAGGGACGGTTCACAAAGGTAGGACTCAGAGGGCCATGACAGACAAAGCAGCCTGCTGGGCACAGCCACCGCCCACTCGAGGAGGGAGCAGGGAGAAGACCTGGTAGGGCTGCATCATGCAGAGGCTGCTGGCTGGAGTGTGGGCTTGGGAGGTGGAAAGGCCCCCGCCCAGGACAGCTTGCAGGGTGGAGTTGGGAGAAAAGCCCCTGACCCTATTCCACTCTCTCCCTCCCTCTCCTGAGGCCTGAGCTCAGACCTGCTTCCCAAGTTGTGGAGTGATCGTAGAGGAGCCCAGATAAAGATTCCTCAAAATCGAATAGTTCTGTATTGAAGTACACGCACTGAAGTGAAATACTTTTCTCTTATGCAATGACATCTTGTCTCTCTCTGTCTCCCACTATGCTGGGGTTTAAACCCAGGGCCTCATGCACACCAGCATCTTCCACCAAACTGGACCTCCGGTGCTCTTATGTAATGAAATATTTATACAATCAGTTATTTAACAAATGTTAGTGTTGGGCCTAAGTATGTATTTGAAAGTTTCCTTAAGCCCAGGATGGTGGTACCTATCTGTGCACTCAGCAGACTACGAGGCTGAAGCAGGAAGATTGAAATTTCAAACCCAGCCTGAGCAACTGAGTGGTGTTGCCAGGCTGCTGAGGACTCTCTTGCTCGATTCAGATAGAAATCATGAGGTGGCAAAGTGCAGCTCTGCTGGTGGCCCTGGTGCCTCTGGTCACCACCAGGTAATGACATCAACCAGTTCATGCTCACTGCCAGACGCTGGTCCCCACCACTGACCTTCACCAGCTGCTGGTCTCTGGAGTTGTTCAGGGGTTATAGCTTCTAGTGCTTATGGCTCTTATTCCTAGAGTGACTGCTTTGTCCACACTACTCGGGACTCAGATTCTAGCGACTCCTGAGCCTGTTCTACCTGGGAAATGAATAATCAGCACATTTACAGAGTGAGATTATTTGAACAGGACCTGTGCTGGAGCCCAGGGGAGGGACACATTCAACACACCCCCAGAAAGCCCTCCTACACCAACCAAAGAAAGTGAGAAGAGAGCCACTTATATAACCATGGCAGGCCTGTGATTGGTGCAAATTTGAGCTTGCTGATTGGTCCAAGCTGGTCTAAACTCAAGCCCTCTGATCTGATTCTACTGATTGGTCCAAATTCAATTCTACCTCATTTCTAGCCTGTGGCAATCAGATGTCTTCTCAGTGGCATGGTAGGCATCCGTGATAGTTTCAGCTGTCACAGCCACAGTTTGATTGACAACTCCGAAACATGAGCAGGGTGGTAGGGACAGAACTACGGCATCTTTGGAAGGCTGGCCCTATTATAGCTTATTAGGGTTTGGGGGTGCTAATAATTGGCCCAGATCTCTGTGTTTTAGACATGGCTTTCCTACTATTTCTTCAAAGAAATGACAGCTCTGGAGCCCCAGGAGTCTGTTTAGGCACCGTGAATGACAGCTGAGACGCACCTGGCTTGGGGAGTGGCTGGGAAGTAACCTGGGAGAAAACTGAGGCACATTGTTCCAGTCCACCCTGGGGGGCTCAGAACTGAGGCAGAGAGAAGAAACGCAAGGAATAGGGATACGATAGCTGTCAGTCAAACCATGCTCCCACATGGCTGTCACAGGAAAAAGGGGAGAGCCAGGTTCATCTGTCTGTCTCGGCAAGATCCTGTCTCAAAATCACTTTTTAAAAGGGCTGGATGTAACTGTGTTCCTGTGTTCAATCCCCAGGACCATTACAACCACCAAAAAGGTAATTTGATGGTCAGGCCTGGTGATACACACCTATAATCCCAGCATATGGGGAAGTTGAGGCAGGAGGATTGCCACAAATTCAAGGCCAGCCTGGGCCACATGGCGAGTTCATGACCAGCCTATACTACAGAGCAAGAACATCTTAAAAACAACAATGACGGGACTGGGGATTTAGCTCAGTGGTTCCGGTGCCTGTCTTGCAAGTGCAAGGGTGTGGGTTTGATCCCTGGTAACCACAAACAATAATGGGTGTGGAGCCTCATGGCCACCAGCAATCAGTACCACATACCACAGGGCCAGGTATGGTGGCTCATGGCTCTCATCCCAGCACTTGGGAGGCAGAGGCAGGAGGATTGCTGTGATGTGAGTTTGAGGCTGAGCTCAGGGCCAGTCTGAACTACAAAAGCAAGACTCTGTCTCAAAACAAACAAACAAACAAACAAAAAACCAACCTAAGTTCAGGTTGCTGTTTTCCCTACAGATTCCTCATAGCCACTTGGACCTTTCATCTCTGATATCTCTGTCTCTCTCTTTTCTCTATCTCTGTGTGTGTCTCTCTTTTTCTCTTAAGTTTTTTTTAGGCAGGGTCTCACTTTGTAATTCAGGCCCTGAACTCACTATGTAGCAGAGGCTAACCTCAAACTCACAGCATCCTCCTGCCTCTGCTTTCCTAGTGCTGGGATTACAGGCGTGAGCCACCACACCCGGCACTGTTGTATTTGGCCACCAGGGATCGAACTCTGGACCTTGTGCTTGCAAGGCAGATGCTGGAACCACTGAGCTAAATCCCCAGCCTTGTCTCTGTGTGTCTCTTACCTGAGAGAATCTATTAGGTGGAGAGTTTTTGGTCCCAGTGACATGGTCACTGGTTTGTGCCCCAGATTACAGTGAGATCACAGCGAGATACTGTTGCCCCAGCCTAGACCTGACCCCTCACACAGGGGACTGTCCTCTCTGGCTTACTAAGACCCTGGGCCCCCAACTCTGAACCAAGCCCTGAGCCAAATAGTGGTCCCACGGCAGAGCCACAGGGGAGGGAGAACTGGCACAAAGCCCTGTGCCCACATTCTGATGGGGGGCATGCAGGAAATACTACACCCTCCTCCTGTGGTCTGCCCACACGAAGCTGCACAAAGGAAGTGGAGTGAGCTGGCTGGAGACTCTTCCACCCCAGGGGAGGAGCAGCGCTGCCGGCACCATTCTCTAGATCAAGCCACTTAGCTGCTATCTCTCTCCTCTCCATCGGGAGTGGCCGCTTCACCCAGATGGTATCTGGGGCATGTACTCTGTGCATAAGGGCCACAGGAGAAACCAGAATGTATTAGGCAAAAAATAGATGAGATTGTGACTTCACATATCTCTCATCTGATAGCTTCAAGAAATGGGCTGCCAGGGCCGGGGAGTTAGCTCAGTGGTTCGGGCGCCTGTCTTGCAAGCACAAGGGCCCGGTTCGATTCCCCGGTAACCACATAACAATACTGGGTGTGGAGACCCCACACCCAGCAGCAACCAGTACCACATACCGCAGTGCCGGGCGTGGTGGCTCACGCCTGTAATCCCAGCACTCGGGAGGCAGAGGCAGGAGGATTGCTGTGATGTGAGTTGGAGGCTGAGCTCAGGGCCAGCCTGAACCACAAAGTGAGACCCTGTCTCAAAAAAAAAAAAAAAAAAAAAAGAAATGGGCTGCCAAACTTTTTTGAGAAGTTTCTGTTTCTTGTGGAAAAGTCTAAATAGAAGTTACAGGTCTGAAGCCAGATGTAAGCAGACTTGACCTTGGGGAAGGACTCCCTGTCCCTAGCACCACAAGTGGAGGCACCAAACTTCCAGTTCCCCAGGAGCAGATGCATATTAGATCTGGGACTACTTTCAGTTTGGCAGCATCTCCATTTGGATAGAGCCTGATGGCCAGCCTTGCCCCAGACCCATGTGACTTGTCTCCAAACGATCATAGAATTTGCCGGCCGTAAAGGATTTCCAGAGGTCACTAGTCCATTCTGTTCTTGGAAGGCAATTAGCAGACTCCCTCCCTTGCTGAGCTGACCTCAGCCCAGCCCTGGACCTGTCTCAGCGATGATTTCCTCATCTGCCACCAGGAGGCCAGGTACTGACCTTCCACTCCTTAACCCTGAGTTCTTTGCACCTGTGATGGAAACTGTAGTCAGGACACACTGGCAGCCGTGCACAAGTGTGGGTAGAATCTATTATAAAGTGGATCTAGAGAGAGTTACGCCCTCAGGGGAGAAGGTGAGCGTTGCCAGGAAGGCCTCTGCCCCGAGTTCGAGTTTGGATACCTCTTGATGCACATGGCAGTTGTTCCTGTGGGTCAGAGAACTGTGGTGATTATAATACTTAGAGATATTTCTTTTAGGGGCCGGCTTTGGGATGTTGGTATCTAAAAATGTACCCCTCACCAGATTCCACAGGCATCTTAATCGCATAAGAATCCAAATCAGGTCTTGAGGTTTTTCATGGAGGCCCCCTTTTCCCATAGCACTGGGCCAAGACCACAGTCCAGTGTGTTCCCCGGGCCGGGTATGGGAAGAACTGTGCACGGTATTTGACTAACGTATCACTGTGGTCTGTTGGGTGGCTTAGGTCTGAGTCCTAATACTGTGTCACAGATTGGAGTCTGTTTCTTCCTCTTTTTTTTTGAGATAAGGTCTCGCTTTTGTAGTTCAAGCTGCAATTCTCCTGCCTCTGTCTCCAGAGTGCTCGGATTACAGGCGTGAGCCACCAGGCTCGCCACTGATTGCTGGTGGGCATGAGTCACCACACCCAGTATTGTGTGTGGTTTCTGGGATTGAACCTGGGCCCTTGCACTTGCAAGGCAGGTGCTAGAACCACTGAGCTAAATCCCCGGCCTAGGAGTCTGTTTCCTAACTCTAACCATCAAAGCATGCTATTTTGGACATGCTGCCCCTTGTCCCTCAGCCCACTGCCTCACTACTGCCTCACACATTCACCTCTCCTCCTTCTGCTCAGAATTCTCTGATGAGAGATGAGAAAACAGGAGATCTGGGACTACTGCAAGTGGTTCCCACAGTGAGAACATCCTTGAGCTGAAAGACAAGCCCTGGAGGCCTCTTGTTCTAACTTCCTTGGGATACAGGTGCCAGTGATCTGACAAGGAACTGTAGGAACCATGAAGAGGAGGAGGCCAGCTGGTGTGAGCAGCCCACGGGACTTCCGGTGTCCATGGCTGGTGCCACGGGGGTCAGGGCCAAGGCCAACAGGACCTGCTGGGCCAGTAGCATGATGCCTTGAACTCTGGGTGCCCAGAGGGAGCAATTATTCTTCCCTAGGCTATGGGGAGACTGGGGAAGACACCATGTGCACAAAGCCTGTGGAAGCCTTTCCATTTGGGGCAAAGAGAGGAAGTACTTCCCAGGCCAAGGAGAATGC